>APFE030394775.1:5467-17144 GCA_000404065.3 Pinus taeda
TCATCCAATTTTCATACTGGACCCAATAACCACATTGAAGCTCATAATCAAACAACCTTCTGAATCACCTAATCACTATATCAATACATATACAATGAGAGTCATCAATCAGATCTAGTCCATCAGATCACATGAAGATGAGTCATTAAGAACATAATCAATCACTTCTCAGACTACTGTTATCAGATCATAATACCAGAAACCAGACCCAGAACACAGCAAGGATAAACATGGACAGCTAATTTGATTTCAAGAGAAGTACGGAGCTTCACCCATGTAATGCTTGCATACAAGTACGCACTGTTCTTCTGTGTCGCCACTGACCTCCGCACCTGCGCCTTCGGTGGCGCCTCCGCACTTGCGCATTCTATGGCGCCTCCGCACTGCGCCTTCTATGGTGTCTTCTGTGGCGTCTCTGCACTACGCTTTCTGTGGCGCCTTCGCACTGCGCCTTCTGTGGCGTCTCCTCTGGCGCCTCCGCACTGCACCTTCTATGGCGCCTCCACACTACACCTTCTGTGGCGCCTTCGCATTGCACCTTCTGTGGCGTCTCCTGTGGCGCCTCCGCACTACGCCTTCTGTGGCGCCTCCGCACTGCGCCTTCTGTGGCGCCTTCACACTGCGCCTTCTGTGGCGTCTCCTGTGGCGCCTCCGCACTGCGCCTTTTGTGGCGCCTCCGCACTGCGCCTTCCGTGGCGCCTTCGCACTGCGCCTTCTATGGCGTTTCCTGTGGCGCCTCCGCACTTCCGACTAACCAAGATTGGTTAACTTTTGGAAATAGCCCTGGTTTTCCCAAACAATGTCGTTTAGGGCCTCAAAATGGCTCTAGAAGTTCAGGACCCCAAAAGCTGCCAAAAATAGTAAACGGTGGTACAATTAAGGAAACTAAAGAACTGACAGGGACAATGGTGGGGGTCCCAATGGAATAGGAGGGTGGCCACCCAATATCCACTTGGATCATTGGTAAGGAAAAACATAAAATTTCTCAGAAGGGTGTTAACTAGGAAGGAGTTGAGAAGGATTGATGGAGGAAGCAAGAAAAAAACCTGTAGCAAGAATGAACTAAGGAGGAGAGGACTATGTTTTATCTGTAAGAGACCTTGGGCACCTAAAAATTCATGTATAAATGATAGAAGGTGTCAACAAGTACATAACAAGACAAGATTCCTACATAGTATGAGAAGCTTTCTATAGTTGGATATATTGATTTCCAGGATGGTGAGTAGAAACACGATATTATTCAGGGAGACTTGCAAGATGACAAGCATTCAAAAGTGCATGAGGAAATCCTACCTAATTGTGCTGATAAGGTAGAATCCTATATAATTAAGTCCATAGGTATCTGGGAGGGTGTCCATAAAGAATATGAGAAATCAAGTATAGATAGTAGTCCACCAGTGCATCTATGTTTGACAACTGGAGAAGATGAACAACATACTCTCTTCACAAATGTGGGAGACCAGGAAAACTTGAGTGAGGATCCAACAATAGTGAATCGTCGTGATCAACATGACAAACATAATGTGTAGTATGACCCATTCCTAGAGATTCGGTCAAAGGCTCAAGTTGAAGTTGTGGACGTGGGGCGTCCATTGCAAACGGGTACAAAGACATTCAGCAGGGCACCAAAATTGCTCATAGAGGACTTTTGGGGAAACATAATGCATTTTATGACATATCTTATGATGTTGAAGCAGAGAGTCCGGACAACCAAAGACACTATCTTACAGGAGAACAAAAAAATTGAGGATTTGATAGGGGTATGTGTTGGGTTAGCAGCCAAACTGGCTAGTGTAGAGGAACGTCTCAAGTCCCTCACTAGGACACATGAGGAATACAATTGCGAGTTCCAGAGCAACCCTCTACAAGAGTACATAGATAAGGCTTGTAACACTACCAACCCGCCTTTATACATTGGGGATAATAGAGCAGAGTTCTACAAATTGATCATGTTGAGGGATCAGGAGGAGCAGCATGAGTTTAGCTTCAAGCAACATTAGCAGGGTAGATTTATTCCATGTGTAGGCATTCATGCATTATATCCTTCCCACAAGATATATTGACGAGAGATTATGAATTGGAACTCTATTCATGGGATACTCTTAGCCAGGTGCATATTTCAGTTTGGGCCCTTAAGTATGGGCAGCGATGGAGAGCTGAGATGGTATCATAAGCCACAGGTGCCAAGACTTAGGTGGCATTGGGATTTAGGTGTATCTATCGAGGGAAGGATTGAGTAGAGGATCGTTTGGGATTTAGGTATTGAAAGATCCATTTAGTATCATTTAGCATGGAGGCATGGAATAACACACTGGGTTGCATGGGATCCTGGTATCAATGTCTAGATGTTTCTATTATGGATAGCAATGGATTGCTTAAGGAAAAACAATCTTTGGGCGGGAGGGTTTGTAATATTCCATTTTCCGGATATGGTCAAAATGGACAGAATCTACCCATGGTATTTTTGCTTCATTTTTTGAGGTAAAATAATAAAATAAAGTTTCTAAAGAGTCCATCAAAACCTATCAAACAGGGTAGGAGCTAGGCATTGGGATCTTCTTGAGTTTGTCATGCTATTGTATTTTTTTTAGAACTTGGTGAGGCCAGTTCTATTTCGATCCCAGGGACGAAAACGCCATGGTTTCTAGTTCGATCATAGGGACAAAAACCCCGTGGGTGTAATTGTCTGGTGGATCCATTCAGGGTCCACATTTGTGCTTCAGTTTCTTTAAGTTCTCAGTTTATGGGCATTCATACATACCATAGGCACGGGCTTTAGTATGTCTTGTGTGTCATGTAACTTTGCTTTTAGTTATATACATAAATAAGAGGCTCCATTCTCAAATGTGTTTTGTGCTCAGTGTTTTTACTACAAGAATTTAATTAGAACACAAGAATATACTAGACCTTTTAAAAATTTCGATATTTGGGATTTACCAAAAAGTAACAATGGATATAGCTAGAGAATTTAATATCGAAAAATATGATAAAAGAAACAAATCACAAATAGTGAAACACCTAATTAAGGTGAAATGTTCAATGGAAGAGAAAATCCAACACCATCCAAAAATGGTAAAGAAAAACATAAACATAGACATTCTTGTCCTTTCAATTCCAAAATTGACAAATTACTTTCAACAAACATAGCAAAAAAATAAACACGCTACTTCATATAATTATATAATATAATTATATATACAATACTAGTGAAAAATATAATATACATACACTCCGTTTTCAATTTCACATTAAAAGTTATATTTAAATAAAATTATATATTTTTATATATAATCTTTCTATTGAAAGCTATATATAAATTAAATTATATATTTTTATATATAATTTGTTGTTTCAAAGACTCAAAGATACATGCCATTTTTATTTATTTTAAATATCTAATATTTTTTTGTTTGATAAGTGGGTGAATCCTGAAAATCAAGCTTACTCTGTGGCCCCATGATTCAGGGGCCCCACCACTCAGAGGCATCTGAGCCGTCAAAGTCACCAAAGCCGTCAAAGTCACCAAGGGATCACAAATTAACTTATATATTTTTATATATAATCTAATGTTTCAAAGACTCAAAGATACATGCCATTTTTATTTATTTTAAATATCGAATATTTTTTTTATTGATAAGTGGGTGAATCCTGAAAATCATGCTTACCCTGTGGCTGAGAGGCCGCGACTCAGGGGAATCTAAGCCGTCAAAGTCACCCGGGGATCACACTCACCTCACACTCACTCAGGGATCGCACCCAGTAGCCATCAAAGTCACCAGGGGATCACAAATTAACTTATATATTTTTATATATAATCTAATGTTTCAAAGACTCAAAGATACATGCCATTTTTATTTATTTTAAATATCTAATATTTTTTTTTATTGATAAGTGGATGAATCCTGAAAACGCTTACCGTGGCTGAGAGGCCACGAGTCAGGCATCTAAGCTGTCAAAGTCACCCAGGGATCACACTCACCTCACACTCACTCGGGGATCGCACCCGGCCTGACTCAGGGGAATCTAAGCCGTCAAAGTCACCCGGGGATCACACTCACCTCACACTCACTCGGGGATCGCACCCAGTAGCCTTCAAAGTCACCAGGGGATCACAAATTAACTTATACATTTTTATATATAATCTAATGTTTCAAAGACTCAAAGATACATGCCATTTTTATTTATTTCAAATATCTAATATTTTTTTTTTATTGATAAGTGGATGAATCCTTAAAACGCTTACCGTGGCTGAGAGGCCACGACTCAGGGGCATCTAAGCTGTCAAAGTCACCCAGGGATCACACTCACCTCACACTCACTCGGGGATCGCACCCGGCCTGAGCGCTCAAAGATACATGCCATTTTTATTTATTTTAAATATCTAATATTTTTTTTTATTGATAAGTGGATGAATCCTGAAAACGCTTACCGTGGCTAAGAGGCCAGGGGCATCTAAGCTGTCAAAGTCACCCAGGGATCACACTCACCTCACACTCACTCGGGGATCGCACCCGGCCTGAGCGCTCAGCCGCACCAACGAAAACATGCTAGATTTTTGGTATCGGCAAGATTAGAACCGATGACCTTTACTTACAAAACGCGTTAACAACGCACTCCTTCTGACTATTCTCCTTCTGACTATTCTAAATCTCTTTTATATTTTAAATATCTAATATTAAATTACATAATACAATTTATTTTTATATAAATTAATGAGTTTATCATCTATTTTATAAATTTAAGATGTCATTTATTATGTATTTTATAAATTTAAGATGTTATTTGTTATTTAATAATTGTTTTAGTAATTTTATAATTATATTAATTATGAATTGGTAAATATAGATTTAAAGATGTAAAACAATTGATATTGAAAATTTCAGTCATTGTGAATACAAAATTTTTATTGATATTTATTTATAAAATCACTTTTTTCTAAAAAATTAATTTATAATATTGAGAAAAAACCACCACCATCATTATCATGATCATGATGGTCATCATGATGTAAGAGAATGCAAAAATATTATTGATACTTAATCATAAAATCATTTTTTTCATTAAAAAAAACTAATTTATAGTATTGAGTAAACAACAACCACCACCATTACATAAAACACTATTAATTTTATAATTTATCTATTGAAAATTTAAAATATTTTACTAACTTTAATGATATATAATTTTTTATCTTTGATTTATTTTTGTTTTTCTTTGTCGAACATAAACTTTTAGATTTTGTGTAACTATAAATGGGAAAAACATGTTTAGTATCCTAATTTTTGTCGTGTTAAATTATGATTTTTAATTATTAATTTTAATATAAATATAAATATAAATGGATTATTAAAATTTGAAAGAAAAAATAATTATAAATATTTTTATAAATATTAATTTTTGATATAATATTAATTTTGAACTTTCAAAGTAATATTAGCAATTAGTAAGTAATTTTTGAAATAATAGTTTGTGATATTTATCTTTTGTATAGAAATTTGTTTATGTAATGAGAATTTATTTTCCATGAGAACTATGAATTTAATTTATACGGTATTAATTAATAAAAATTATAATAAGAAAATGCCATCTTTTTCCTAACATAGTTTTATGTTTTTTAATAACTATAATTTTCTGGCTCTGCTGTGATCTTATGCTTCCGGATGATCGGGTTTTTCATTTTTCTTGTGCTTCCTCAGCAAAGACTTTCGGCCTGCAGTCTTACCAGACCTTCTCTGGAACCGACCCGTTGGACGTCTCCATCTCCATCTATATAGAGGGGAGGCGTAGGGAAGAGATCCGGAGTCTCATCGATCCCGGACTATTGCATAGATTGAGTCGTTATACCCAGAATAAGGAAGGGATTGAGGAAATCATACAGAAAAATATAAAAAGTTACACAACAGTTACACAACAATTTTTTTATGTTTAGGGTAAGGGATGAGAAGTAATATTAACAATATGTGTTTTGGATTAAGAGTGAATGAGTGTATTGTTAAGGTATTTTTACTAGATTACAGGTTCAAATTTCTCTTAGTGTTAACTTGAAAAAAATACCCAGGAAAAAAAAAAACAAAACAAAAAACAAAACAAAAAACAAAAACTGAGTAAGAAATGAACGAAATTATCTGTTGAAATTTAAAAGTAAAAAGCCAAAAAAGGGATAAAAAATCTCAACAAAATGCATGTCAATTTGTGAGAATAAAGATCCAGGTGGAAAAGATATTAAAACATTTTTATATTTTTTCCATTATTTCTAAAATTAAGAAGACATATTTCTAAGAGTGAGATATATAATAGATCACATAAAAATGTTTTTAGATAATTAAGTATAAAATTGTTTCATTTTAATGTTTACAAAATTTATAAAACTAATATTTTTATTAATTTCTTTTATATTATAATAATAGTTATTTAAATTTTTATTAATACTATATACAAAATAATATATATTTAATTTATTTTATAATTCATATTTAAATTTTTTAAAATAATAATAATTGAATTTGAAATCAAAGTGTTATAATAATAAATAGGTTGTAGAGGAATTCTTTTTATGTATAAGTAAAGATTCAACTAACTATAATGAAGTATATTTATTTAATAAAATTACATCTACTTCTTTAATTTAAAACATAACAAAAAATATACACTTCCAGTCCGTTTCTTTTTATATAATTATTAAACAAATAATATAATAAAATAAAATATTACTTAAAAATCCATATCTTTGTTTTAATCCAATAAACAATACCCTTTGTATATATAATTAAAATTAAGATAATATAATTATATATACTAAAAAATCTCATTTTTTGTTTTATCCAAGTAAACAGTACTCGATATAAATTAAACCAACAACAGCCCTCACCCTGCCATTAATCTACCGTTCAATCCAAATCCGAAAAGAACGGTCGGCTGTCATAAAAAATGGAGTGGTTTATAGGAATTGTTTAGACTGTCAAAATGGTCGGAATTTGAGTAAAAAAATTTCAATTTTTTTTTATAAAAATAAGGGTTGAATCATATTGGTTATGGTGGAAACAGATTCAGCACCATCAAAAACTTTTAAGACACCTAAAATTATGAATTTTAATCGTTTTTATTTAGATTTACAAAAATTCTTGCCAGAGTTTTTCAAAATATGACTAAAATTTATATAACTTTCGAGGCAAAAAAACATAATTATTAGAATACTGCATTAAAAATATTCGAACATCAAATAAAACAACGAGCGAAGCGCTGGTTCAAACAACGCAACTGCCTGAGTAAGAATAGAGCAAATTGAAATCACGAGATACCCACAGAATTTACAGCCAGGTGAAGATGTTGCGCTTCCGCGATTGAATTGCCTTGTAATGACCGACTGTCGTCGTGTAGAAGCAAGTGAACGGTTATTTAAAACAATGTATTAACGGTTGATTCAAACAACGTGACTGCCGGCGTAAGCATAAAGGAAAGGAGCAGTTTAAGCTTTTTTTTGGGTTTGAATTTGAAAATATAATTTTTGGTGAAAGATCATTTGAGTTGCTTAAAATGAATTTTTTAAATATAATTTTAAAAACTCCCTGCCAAATAAAATTCATAGAAGAAAATGCTTAAGTCCGCAAAATATATGGCCAGGAGAAGTCGCTACTTGAGCCATTGACCGACTATCCTCTATCTCAGAAAAGAGCCGTGTAATCGTGTAGAAGCGAGTTTCTCTCGCTGTTCGGACAAAACCGCAATCCCTATTTTCTTCCTTAATCACCAATTTCTTTGCACGTGGAAGGCCACCATGCCCATCACCATCGTCGAGCAGCTGACGTTAACAATCGGTAGGCAAGCACTCCAAATATCATCGTGATTTTGGTGCAGGATCAAATCCCATCTGCCACAGGGCCTTCTCCACGAAGAAGTGAGCTCTAACTCTGTTTGCCACACATATTAGACTACCCTGGCATTCCACCTGGTAATTTTTTTAGCGTGTAAGTTCTTGGCAATTGGCAGTGTAGGGCGGCTTCTCCATCTTTATAAATATATTTCTGTGACTGGAGCTATTTTCGATCTCATGGGCTGTTCAGGAGAAGGAGAACAGATGTTCAGGAGAAGGAGAACAGATAGTGAACGAGGTTTGAAAATTATTAGTCTTCGTGAATATTTCCGCCGTGCCAAAATATCAAAGCAAAAGAGACGCCATAAGCGACACAACGCGAACAAATAGTGAACAGATAGTGAACGAGGTTTGAAAATTATTAGTCTTCGTGAATATTTCCGCCGTGCCAAAATATCAAAGCAAAAGAGAGGCCGTAAGCGACACAGCGCGAACAAATAGTGATCCTGTTGAGCTTCCTTGGCCCTACTCCTTATCTGTCAGTGTAAATCATAGAGCATGACCCTTACCGTCCTTAAGAATACAAGGAATCGTTTAAGTAGACATCATGGGTATTCTCATGAGTAATTGTGTAGTTTATGTCGTATGCAGAAAAAATTTATTTTCGTCAAGTTTTTTAAAATAAGTTTTTAATGGGTATAGCATATCTCAAAGTTTTATGGCTTTTTACAAAGCTTGTAAAGAGTCTAGAGTTAAACTTGCTCGCGTTGATTTTATTTCTAAGGTTTATCTTTAATATATCCAAGAAATCATGGATAGAATTGCCTATATTTTTAAGAAGATTAATATCTTTTTTTCGTTTAAACCTCTCAATACCATTAAAAATTTTCTTAGAGACTATTGATTTTAAGGACATAAAAGGGGTCTCCCTTGTTCCTTGCTCCTTTGGTATCTCCTACATTAGAGAAATAAATGAACACGCTGCTAGCATTAGACACAATCACTCCTGCGAATATGCAGAGAAACTGAAACACTATGTATGCATTGAAGAATCCAAAGTCATTGCTAGGGTTGATCACTTCCACCACAAGAAACTTAGCGAAGCTATTGAGATTTAAAGATAGCCCTTTCCGAACATGCAGAGAAATCAAAAAACCATGTCTGCATTGAAGAATCCAAACTCATTGCTAGGGTTAATCACTTCCACCACAGGAAACTTAGGTGACATTGAAGGGCAGACCATAAATCTTGATAGGGATGATGGTTGGAAATTGAGTAAGAGGTGGTAAGAGGTGGATTCCTACTCTCTCTTCACATCTCTTCCTCCCTTTCTTCTCCTTTCTCCTTTTAATTCTTTTATCCCCTATTATCCTTATTATTTTTCTTTAATTTCATGTTAATATTTTTTTCACAGCCTTTTTTGTTTTTTTTAATTTTGCATTTTTTCCCCCTTACGTTTTGGTTTTTATTTTATTTCCCCTTAAGTTTCAGTTTTCATTTAATTTCCCCTCTTACCATTCATCTTTCTGATTTTTTTTGCCTTATTATTATATTGGTTAATACAACTAAAATATGTTTGGGCATAATAATATAACTTGATTAATAATCTTTTTTTAATAAACCTTTAACTTTAGTTTTATATAAGTTATCATTGTTATTCTCCTATTTAAGGGAAATAAGCCATCCTCTATCAAATAATGATCATATTAAATGGATATTGATAATATTAATAAATTATTATTAAAATATATTGAAATAAAATATTTTAAAAATAATTATTCCTAACAACTAGTTTTCCACGGAATACATTTTCTCTAATATAAATAAGTCAACCCTTAACAAATAATATTATATAAATTGATATTATTAAATATTATTTTATATAACCATAATATGAAATAATTCAATTTAATTATTACATAACAACTAGTTTCTAACTAAATATAGAATAATTTAACAGATAACTCTTTACCACTAATTCTTAAATAATATTTTACTTTCCTTTGTAATTAATTTACCAACGGCTAACTCTCGGCAATGATGCATCCATACTATTTATTTATTCCTTCAGATCGATTGATTTCTCATCTTCTCATCTTGTCGAGAGGATGAACCACCAAATCCTAACAATGTGATTAATTAGAAAGACTTATATCTACATTATGGGTCACAAAAGTCTTACATCTAACAAGTTCTTTCATTTTGTTATCTCGACCTTTCATGTCTCATTAATTTTCTTGTGGTCCATATTTTGGGTTCTTGAAATTGAGTTTGCAAGTGGGTCCAGCCATAAATACCTCTTCTCAGGTGTGTAGAAATAAATGGACAAGTCTACAAATAAATACCTCTTCTCAGCTATGTAGAAATAAATGGACAAGTACACAAAGGCTGAGGAATTGCTAGGATGGCCAGAATCTGGGTAAAAAAATTCAACAAATCTTGCAAAAGCAGTGTTTAAATCATTTTTTTTAAATTAAAATGGATTCAACACCATCAAAAACCTCGACACCAAAATCTTAAAGTTTAACAATTATAACCTAAATTTACAAAAATCTCTAATTGAATTGACTGAATATATCAAAATATTGGTAGAATTTTCTTAATTTGCAGCGCAAAAATGTCTATTTAGACTAAGATGAAATAAATTATCTTTCATGAGAGCATTATTTTAAAAGAGTAATAATAATCGTATTTATATAGAAAAGAGTAATAATAATTGTATTTATATATCAATACATGTTTTAGAGTTTTTCTATGTATATTTATTTTAGGTAGAATTTGTGGATTGGTTGGAATGGTATATTTAAGTTATAAACTCTTCATAATTCGAGTACTGTAGAATTAAAAACTAATTTTAAATAATAAAAAATAAAAAATTAATCAAGAATTGTGTCTCTCTATTCCCTCAAAAAACTCCAAAATTTATAATTTTAAATTTTTTTGTTGGAATCAAAATTTTGAGTTGTAAACTCTCCATAATCTAAGTGGTTCAATCCATATATATAATGAAAAACACAATATCAAAATTGGACTAAAAATTGTTTTGTCCATTCCAACCAAAAACTCCAAAAGATATATTTTTGGGTTGATGGCCCTTTCTTTTGAATCAATGCACCTCACTTTTTCGTCTACCATTTTCATATGAACGCGAAATTTGTAAAATTATGACCATGACATCTGTCCCATTACAGTTTCGCATATATTTAACCATCTTCTTGGTACACCCTGTGTTACGCTTGCTGGTATCAATCCCTCCACTTGGAAATCTGTTAAATATATTTGTTAAGCTTGTGAGGTGTAGATCCTTGCATCTAGAGCTATTTTGGGTGCTAATAAGGACAAGAACCGATCATCTTCCTCATTGGGTGTTATAGTGGGTGTTATTCTAGGTGGGTTTGCTGGATTAAGTGCAGTTGTTGGCTTGGGATTCCGCTTCTACAAAAAAGGATTGTCGAGATCAGGCCATGTGCAGAGACCCAATATTGTAGTTGTTCATCCCCATCCTTCTGCTTCAGAGTTCGAGTTGTTGAAGATCACTGTAGAGGGGTATAATGTTGCGGCCACGGCCAGCGATACACATAGCAGGACAAGCGATGGGCCGAGTGATGTACATGTGGTGGAGGTTGGTAACATGATCATCTCAATCCAAGTTGTTCCTAATGTCACGAATTATTTCAGTGAGGAAAATGTTCTCACCCGTGGGGGATTTGGTGTGGTCTAAAAAGGTGAGCTACATGATTGGCACTAAGATTGTTGTGAAGAGAATGGAGGCAGTGATTATGAGTAGTAAGGGATTATATGAATTCCAAGCTTAGATTGATGTCCTTACAAAGGTTCGTCGTAGACATCTTATTGCAATGCTTGGGT
>APFE030394807.1:0-13380 GCA_000404065.3 Pinus taeda
AATTTAAATAAAAATCAAATTGACCATTTAGTAAAACCAATACTTCTTTTTGTTAATTAAATTTACTTTAAATAATTGGGAAAAATAATTATTATACCACATCCAAATTCACTTCTTATACATAACATAATAAATACATATTAAACATATTATTGGAATAATAAATTTGAAATTAATCTGTTATAAAATAGCATTAAATCCTTACAAATATCTTGTCATACTTCTTATATAATACCAAAACACATTCTTTGGTGACAAGGTAAGCAAAGTGAAATCACAATAGGTATAAATATGAATTCAACATGCACTTTACCAACTAACTCTCTCATGCATATTATAATATTTTTTTCACCTAACTAACTCTCTCATGCATATTATAAGATTTTTTTCCCTTGACTAACTCTCTCATGCATATTATAATATCTCATTTTTCATGCTTGAATCCCACTTGGCCTCCACTAGATTTCCTAGAGCTTTCTTATAGATTTCCTACTACTTTCTTTAGCATTAAAGATCTTTTTTATGTACCAACAAAGCAACACTTTATGAGGATGATAGGATATTTTGCAATTCTAGTGGACAATCATACAAATCTATATGTATATCAACACAAGCAAGGAAAATGAGTTGAGTTGGACATAATTTTTTCAATAATGAAAATCAAAATCTTAAAAGATGAGACATCATTTCAACATTGTTCAAACGTGCGTAAATGTTTACTTGGTGAAACATTTGGCTCACCAACAACACACCAATAGTGTGAAACGGAAGTTAAAACGGTGGATTTTTTTTTGGTTTAACTTGTTACCCAAACTTTCATGTCTCCATCCTCACATACCACCACCGCGCATGATGGGGCCATGGCACATACATACATACACATGTCAATATCACGGACCGCGTTAATTCCGTACACTCCAACTCACACTACTACTTTCCTTGACTTTAAAAGAGACGTGCACGCCATGGATAAGCTTTACAAGCACACGCTGCGCCGACTTACTGAAGATGAAATAATGTTTGTGGATATGAAATTCAAGGTTAATCATACTTCAATGGATATGAAATTTATATATAATTTGTCTTTATTTTCCAAAAATGCCCCATCATCATTATTTATGTCAGAAGTTAATCATGGTCAAATGCGTTAAGTAAAAGATTTGTTGGGATGATTGTTTGGAAAATATTGGTTTTTTGGTATTGGAATGATTTTAAAAATTTGAGTGGTTAGGTGTAGGATTTAATGTAATATTTTTTATTTTTTATTTTTATTTTTTACAGTGGGAAAATTTATTATAATATTTAGTTGTCAAATTAGTGGTGAAGACAATTATTATTAGCTGTGATCTTAAATGTTATTTATTTATTAAAATGATAAAATGTATTATATTTGAATTGTTAATGAAATAATCATTGGTACAAGGGGTATCACGCCCCTATCTTGATGGTATTCTTTCAACCGCACATAGGCAGGTGCGGCACCACTACACTTTTTCTTTTCACCAATACTAGAGTGTATGGACTATGTCTAACTCCAACACTTAACCAATTTTCCAATTATTCAAGTATTAACAATCATGTAGCGGAATACATTTATCTTCAATTAATATTCATCATCTTCATTTATCAGTATGCAACAGTAATCAACATTCATACAAGTATACACAATTATACTTGGGAGAGACAACTCCCATGAAATCTGCCCATATCAGTAATATAGCATTAATGTGCAAAACATACCATTACAAGTTTTACAAACCTTGTGCTGCCAATTGTCTTGACCTGCACAATCCAGTAGAGTGTCATGTCACAACCTCACAACTGCTAGTGCTCTTCAAATACATTTTTTCCCTCAAAAATACTCTTAAGATCAATGAGAAACTAGCTTAATAAGAAAGAAATCCTTTAATAAATGAATTTTGCCTCTCCACTTTTTCAATGTGTGTTAAAGTCATGATAAAGTCAACAAATCATAAAGTACTTTCAGCAAAATCTATTTATCATCTATTTTGTAATTTTTTGATAATCGTTGAACATCATGAACATTTATAAAGCAATAGATAATATAAGTAATGATATTTTGTTTTGCCCATTGTTGAAAATCATAAACATATACAAAATAATACTCACGTAATGATTTCCTCAGTTAAAAGCCTATCACTCTATAAATTTGTTACGATATAATTGTAAGCTTTTTAATCTAATATGAATTCTTCAATTTTGATTAAAAGAAATTCTGATGTCAAAAACATATATCTTAATTACAATTTAATTTTATATAAAAATAAATATTTATTATTTTTTACTTATTTAAATTATATTATTTAATATATTTTTATAATATGCATATTTATTAGATGTATTTAAAAATAATATAAAATAAAATAATAATAATTATTTAATTCTATATTTTAAATTTCTATATAAAATATTTAAATAAAAAGACAAGAATCAAAAAAAACAAAGAGGTGCAAAAGACTTATACATAGGCTTAAATTTGATATTGAGAAACTTATTATTTGTGAACGGTGTTAGTAATCCTTTGGTAAGGTAATATTCTAGTCATCAATTTACTTTTAGTTGAGTTTGACATATATATAAATCAATTTACTTTTGGTTGAGTTTCACAAATATATAAATAAATAGTATTAAAAAATAATTTTGTAATTATTTCATTAGTTTATATTTTGAAGGTCTTATTACCATTTTTATGACACGTGTATTGGAGCATAATGAAATAATCATTTTTTCGCTGGATTTTATGCAATTCTTGAGGTTTGTACAACTTCCATTACTATCATTATTTTTAGTAATTATTTCTTGTCACTTCTACACAAACAGTTGATAATCATTTTAGAGGGATGAGATATGTCTGTGTAATAATTAATTTGGTTTCTTGTTTCTTTCCTTCATTGTTATGTCGTTTTTGGATGATGCCTTTAATTTTCCTATAATTGCAATTAGGTTATTGTTGGAGACATGGAGGTGGCAATACCAATTTCCTAATGATCAATTAATGACCTTCTATGAGTAGTGCACATTTGATCATGTAACATATGTTTTAGAATTTTTTAAATTCCCTTTCACTTCTGAATCTCTACGGTTCTCTTTTTTATTAACAAATTGAAGTTACAATTGTTGTTTTACATGATTGAAGGAGTGTTGTGTTTTTCGATTTATATGATGTCTAGTTCTAATTTGCGGCAATTTTTTGTTCTAGTTATGCAGACGATGAACAATGCACTACAAGGAAAAGACCCTCTAATGGAGGTTTTTGCGGAAGCCCCTATAAATATAATCCAAAAATTCGTTTGTAATAGAGGTCACTAGTGGAGTTGGGCATGCAGATGTTTTAGCAGATGTTTTTTAATTGTGAGTCTATAGTATATGAAAGGTTACCTAATTATTCGCACCAATTCTTAATAACATATGGTGCACGATGGTAAAGTTAATTTTTATAAAAAAAAATAAAAATAAATAATGGTGCGCTAAGTACACAACGCACACCAATGCGTATACTACTCGATAGTTGTTGGCTTGATGGGCCCTTACCTAGGTTCAATGTTAATTAGCCAAGAAAATCCCTACACTATTGGCCCTTTCGGCATCAATCTGCAGAGCGCGGACTGAAGTCTCACCTGAAGCAGTATGGGGGGATGCAGTTACCAAGTTTCCGCACCCAGAGATGGTAGTGATGTCGTTTTATACCCTAACCGTTCCTTTGCGCGGGTTGATAAGCCTTTTTGGGCTTATCGATATACTCATCTTAGTTGTATTCTAGACCTCCGCGAAGGTCTATGATCGTCCTTCGCGTACCATAGATAGGTGGATCAGACACTTACGTGCCTCTGTAATTATCTTTACTTTTGTTTTTACCCAGATTAGTTTGAGTATTGAATAACTTCACATGCATTAAGATGCTCCTCGTGTAGAATTTTGTAGAATTTTTCTACAAATCAGCTAGCTCTGATACCATGTAGAACTTTTTCTACAAATTAGCTAGCTCTGATACCATGTAGAAATTTTCCACCTGTAGATCACCTGGTAATGCAATGTACTAAAGTAAAACACTTGATGTACTTCTACAAACAATTTAGCAGAAGCTTAATCAACCATGAGCAACATCAGTAAGAACACATATAATTGATAAGAAGGAACCAATCACACATAACACAGAAGAATTTACCCAGAGAAAGCACTTGCCTAAAACCCCATCTCTGTATTATCATACAAGTGGAAATATAGTCCAGATTACACAAAGCCTTAACTCGGAAGCTATCCAGCGCTCAGTACAATCCCTCTGTTGCTCATAGATAGTCAAAGGCTTCTCACAAACCTTCTCCTCTGCCCTCCAAGCCTCCTATTTCCTTGTGCACTTTCCTTGGGGTCTAGTGCTGCCACCTATGTGAATTGGCCTCTTCACACACTCACTGACCTCTGATCTAACTGCACAAACCTGAAGGAGATAAATCCTCATCATGGATGAGCTTCCTTTATAGGGAAAATATTCATCCAACTGATAGTACAATGTCCCTTCTGTGATCTCAACTGGGTCTCTGTCTAAACTGACATGCATGAGTTATCCATGAGAGAATACTCTGTTATCTGGAAATAACAGTTGTCACATGCATGCAAGAATCAACAAACTGTATCTCATTAATTTAACAACTTGTTAAATTAATCTAACTGAACTTGACTAAGTTAAACTAAGTCCACTGATCCTCTCAATATAGAACTCATCCTTAGTTCCTTAATCAATAGAGAAAATCAAGGACACATTCCCCAATTAGTGGAGAATTTATTGCATGTTCTCACAAAGACTTCAAGATTTATTTTCCTTCACTAATTAACTCATGGAGAATTAATTAATTAATATTCAAATTGCTGGTAAGACCAAATTCGAATTTTACTTCCTATTTTAGACCAGGGGCTGTCTAAAAATAGGAATCCAGCTTGAACTTCTAAAAATAGAACTTCTAATTTTAGCACTTCCATTTTTCATTCCCTGTTGCCCAATCCAGAACTGATCCCCAAACTGATATTTTTAGCAGTGCTATTTTTAGCACTTCTATTTTTAGCAATTTCTTGTTGCCAATTTTCAACACCTCGCATAAACTAATATTCTTACTTGCATTCATATAACAAAGAAAAACATATGGATTCACGCATCAATACAACCTTAAAACATAAACCCAGAATTCATCATAACATAATCATATGCATTCATAACAGAAGTAAAACAGATCATACACAGATAATTCCAAAGTAGTTCTCTTTATTGATGTTTTAGTTCCTCTTTACAGACTCTAACCACCCTGCACACACAGCTGCAGGGGTCTGCGCACTCAGTTGCGGACTTCTACCCTAGGCCTCTACGCACACAACGACAGACTTCTACCCTAGGCCTCTTCACACACAACTGCATAGCCTCTTTCCTATGCTAAGACTCTTCGCTCTTAGCTCTCACAGACCCATTACCTAAAACATAACAATACTCAACTGAACTGCCTTAGACTCTTCTAAGACTTCCCTTTTTATACAACACATGGTCCGCGGACCATGGGTGGATCTCTTAAATTTGAAACAAGTTACATAAAATAAGGGTGGAAGCCCTTGTTGACTCTTTACATCTTCGCACTCTGCAGACACAAAAAGGGGAGACTTTACACTCTTTATGCAAAACTTGGGCTTTTAACCCCAAAATTGACCCTAGGGGGCTCGTTCCCAACAGGCCCCCAACAGAGATATGGTGACTCACCCTTGAGTCACTTTGCTAGTGTGGAGATCTTGTTGCGAGGACCTCCCAACTCCACTTGTACCACTGCAACTTCCGGGGTACACTGTGTCACCGCCTGCTTAACTTGTTCCACCAGTTTCTCCATGGCTGGTCCTGTGCTATCTGTCGTGATTTTTTGCTTTGTTTCCTGTAGGTTTTCTAGCTTTCCTTCAATGGTGGTGGTGAGCACATAGGCTTCATCTAGCCAAGGCCCCAATCTGGCCTTTAGTACTGCCTCCTTGCGCTATTCTATATCCACCTGTTCCTTTAGTGCCTTTGCTTCCTGTAACTTTGCCAACCTCTGTGTGATGGCGATGGTGCACGCCGTTGCACTGACCTTGTCGTACCTCTACTGCAATTCCCTCACCTCGGTCTCTAATCCTTGTAGGTTGGGATTTCCCTGCAAATTGGTAACTACTTTGAGCGACTACTCAAAGATCGCAATGCAGTCCTTCATTGCGACATCTACTGTTCTAACTGCATCTTTGATGGCGGCCTTGTGCTGCTCTTTGACCTCTGGTGGAGTCGAAGGCTTGGCCCTCAACTCAAGCTCTATGGTCTTAAGGTTCGGCTCAAACTGAACCTTAGCCAGCTCTGTCTTGGCATCATGCACACCTGCAATGAGCTTCCGAATTTTGGCATCGACTGACACATCCTCTGGAATATGCAGCTCCAGAATGGTTCTGCAGGCTTCAACTACAACGATTATGGTGCGCTCATTTTTCTCTTGAATCTTCTTAAGGAGATCAATCATGGAAGTCTTCTCTACAAACATCTGGGCATTGTTAACTTTCTGTTCGCTGATCACATTCAGCGCAAGCTATTCTCAAGCCTGAAGTTCTGTGATCGCACCATCTTGCATGGTGTGAAGGGCTTCACTTGGAAGTGCAGCCAAGTTCAACTGAACGTTCTTGAGAGCACTAATGGTGGCCCTGTCAGCTTTTGCTTCTATAGTCAAAGCTCCATTTGACAGCATGACATCCCAAGGATCCATAGGGTGAACCATCTCCACTACGTCTGAGGTTCCAGGTGCCAAACTAGTCGATGTTGCGCTGCCCTGCCCTACACCGGTCTGCAGTTGAGTAGCTTGGATTTGGAGCTCGTGCAGACCCGTCTGAATAACGACCAAAACTTGTTTCTATTACTGCTCAAATTGTTGCATCATTTCCGCGGTCGCGTCCCTTACTGTGTCCTTCATGTCATTCAAATCACCTTTTGTCAAAGTGATCGGGTCGAGCGATGATTTACTGGCCTTGGACTTCTTCTGCGGCCCTTCTTTTTCCTGTTTCCTAGTGCGCTTAATCCAGAATGGAGTAGTCTCGGGGTCTGCACCACCCTATCCTGATTGCTACTCTTTGTCCTCCATCTGCAGCAAAGGAGACTTCTGACTTCTGTCAGAATTGCACTCCTCCTCTACCTGCTCCTTAGCAGCACTCTCTACTCTAGCTTTTTCCTCAGCCTCCTTTTTTCTCCTGTCAGTCATCTGCTGCATCTTCAACTAGGCCTCTTCCTTCTTCTACTTTCCTTTGGACTTGCTAGATCCCATAGATAAATTTGAGGTTGTGTACCACTCTGCTGGCCAATGATCGAGGACCACTGTGATTGCATCGTCTATTGCCAGGTATGGAAGATCATACCATTTTTGCTTAGGGTCCTTCCATGCTTGCATGGAAACACAATGGAAGTCCGCCTTGAACTCCACATATTCTGGTAGCTGCTCGAAGAAGGTTGGCAATAACTGTGGTTTTCTGTTGATGGCCATATTGATACTCATCTCCATCAAGACCCAAAATACCTTGCTCTCGCGGATCCGTGCGCGTCTTTTATGGCCCACAACGAAGCAAACTTCGCTTCTTCCGGTAAATCCTTTGCGATTGGAGGAAACTAACTATCCTCCGGCAACTACCATGCTATGGAAGATCATATCATTTCTGCTCAGGGTCCTTCCGTGCCCGCATGGAAACATAGTGGAAGTCTGCCTTGAACTCCACATATTCTGGCAACTGCTCGAAGACGGTTGGCGACAACTGTGGTTTTTTGTTGATGGCCATATTGATACTTATCTCCATCAAGATCCAGAATACCTTGCTCTCGCGGATCCGTGCAGCGTCTTTTGTGGCCCACAACGAAGCAAACTTCGCTACTTCCGGTAAATTCTTCGCAATTGGAGGAAACTGACTGTCCTCCGGCAACTGCCATGGAACCAACACAATTGATTACAGTAGCCAAGAGTAGTGAAAGGTCTTACTTTGGTCTTGTGCTTCTTTGCAGTTCGCGAGGAACTCACTATAGAGATAGTGTGCCCAATTGAATTGTACGCCCTCTGTGCACTGGGCCGCTAGTGACACAACTGGTGCTGACACCTCATTTGTGCGACACTTCCGCATTATCTTCCTAGCCAAAATCTAGGTGGCTACCTTGACCACGTGTGTCAGTTATGCTTGATATGGAGTATCCGCATGGTTTCTTCACAAGTTTAAACTTGTCCTTCATTCTTTCGGCAAGGTCGCGCTTGCCCTCCTTGCCGCCAAATGCCTTGGCCAGGTTCAACCCTGAATGTGGCAACAAAGTGATCCTATGGATCAACATATCAGTTATTGAGGTTGGCTCCTCCAACCACAGGCACCCATCTTGCACCAAACATAACAATTTTTTGATCATGATCATGTTTATGGAAGACTTGCATTGGTAATGCGGCACCCATAGGAGATTCAACAACCCTGCTTTGTCGACCCCTTTAATCCATTGCCTAGGCCTCAACGCAGTCACACCAACATCTTTATAGAAGATGAGGTCATAAATGTATCAGTCGCCAAGTGTGGGAACTGCTTAGTATCTGCTAGGTCCCAATCCTCAAGTTTTAAATGGGGGACATGTGCTAGGCACGAACCTTCGAACATGATTTTCTCCAGTAGTAAAGGCGTGTTTAGCATAAATTTCCCCTCATCCAGATCCTTCGTTATCTTCACCTTACCTTGGCGTGCAGGAATGTATTCGGGTAGCTTTGAGATAAGGTCTATGCCCTCAATGTCAATGTATTTTGTGCCCATATCAATTTCTTTTATGTCCTCATCAGGTTCTAGGTCTACCACCTTGCCCTTCTCTTGTGCGGTGGGCTTCTCTTTCTTTTGTTGTTTCCTGGGCGACGCACACACCGTCTGTGGCACTTTCTGTTTTGTCTTTTTTCGTCTTTGGACCCTCTCTAGTCAATATAGGCCTTGGCCTAGGCGACCTCAGCGATTTTGTTACGTCCACTGGCACCTCTACACTTGCAATCTCAGGGGAAGCTCCCTCATATGCCATCAATCCTCTAACAATGGCAGTTTCTATGAGTGCCGACATGAGGCTAGTAAGAAGCTCCTAGGTTGCTTTAGGCAATTTGTCAAATACTGAACTGGCCACCAAAGTTTTGAAATTCTCAAGGTTCATGCATGCTTTATAGGTCAACACCTTAATTCTCAGAATGTAAAGTGTTTTTCGTTGGGTGACCATCTATAATTTATAGGCAAATTCGAATTCGAATCCGATGTCCCCCCAAAATTCGCTCATAAAGGCTAGATTGGTGGAATATTTTCAAAGGTCTCACTCTTAAATTCTGACTTAAATGCTGCCCCTCACTCCACTTAGCCTTTTTCTCACTATCAAGTCATGAACAGTGACCATAACGGTCACTTTCTCGCTGCCTTGTGCGGTCTCCCCTTCAATAACGCAGCTACCCTCACGCTTCTGTTGATACTGTGACATTCCTCCTTTTCGCATTTTCCCTCCGTCGCGCAGCTCTACAACCCGGGAAGTGTAGTTTATAGTCCCGCGCCTCCTTTCAATTGCTTAGAGTGCTAAGATTGTGCTTCCACCATATATTCATCTGGCCAGATCCCCGATGTATGGCTTCAATCGGTTGCCATTTACCTTCCCTAGAAATGGCTCTCCATTCAACTTCACCAATTGAACTACTCAACCATTGGTAATCTCCTTGATGACATAGGGCCCCAGCCAATGCATCTGAAATTTTCCTAGAAATTTATCAAACTTTCTGTCATATAATAACACTAAATCATTTACCTTGAGGGTGCATAGTTTGATGTGTCGATCGTGCCATGCCTTTTCGTGTTCCTTTTGAACTCGCTGATGGAACCAGTCAAAAATTTATCCTCTTCCAGCTCTGTCAGCTGCGCGATCCTTTCTTCCAGGGCTCTGCGATCCGTCATTCCTATAAATGCTGCTATGCGCAAACTAGGTACAATGTACTCCATCAACATCACAACTTCTACGCCATAAAGCAACCTAAAAGGTGTTTGTCCAGTTACCTTTTTGCAAGTCGTCCTGTAAGCCCATAGGACCATGGGTACATGCACATCCCAATTATTTATTCGTGCATTGTAAACCTTTGTCAGTGTGTTCACCAATAGCTTATTAAATGCTTCAACCATCCCATTAGCCTACGGGTGATACATCGTACTCTTTTGGTGATAAACTTGGAATTCCTCCATCAACGTGTTGATCACCTCATTAAGGAAATGTGTACCGTGATCGCTCATCAAAATCTTCAGACAACAAAACCTAGTCAGTACATACTCAAATATGACCTTTCCTACCATTGCCTTGTACAGTCCTTCATAGGCTGTGCCTCCACCCATCTGATCAAATACTCAGTCACGGTTGTGATGTACCATGCACTTATCTTCTTTCCTGGAGGCTGAATTGGTCCTACAAATTCAATCACACACTTCTCAAATGACTATAATGACAACTGCAGATTCAGAGGCAAGTCATCCCTCCGTGATGGCCTACCCATCCTCTGACATGCATCACATGCCTTACAATAAGCCTTGGAATCCTTATGCAGCGTCAGACACCACAATCTAGTGCGTAAAATCTTATGCGTTGTTGCTTTTCCTTCATAATGTCCTCCCGCAGCTCCTCCATGAGCTTCAGCGAGGATGTTGCTTCATTCAAACTCAGGCACATAACATCGCAATATTTCATCCGACCCCATTTTATACAAGTGCCCTACAATGACAGAAAAGTCTGCTTACGCGCACCACCAGTTCCTTCTTTTGTTGACTAGTATATCCTTCTAGAGCCATCCCCATTGTCAGGAAGTGTATGATATCTGCAAAGTGATTGTCTATGACACACACTGCAAAGAGCTGTGCGTTAGGAAATCCTTCCTCCAAATTAGTAGGCTCCTCTCCCGTTTCAATGTGCAACAAATGATCCGGTCCAACATTCAATCGTCCTGGCTTCACAATAACTTTGAAATCATATTCCTGAAACAACAACAACCATTTGCATATATTCCCCCCCAACACAATATTGTTAACCAAGTACTTCAATGTAGAATGGTATGTATACATCTTAAAGTGTTCACCTAGCAAGTAGTGTCTAAACTTCTGGAGCGCGTACACCATAGCCAAACCTTCATGCTCTGTCATTGAGTAATTCTTCTCAACTTTAGACAACTTCCTACTCGTAAATGCTATAGGGTGATCCAACTCTCCCTCACTGGCCTGTGTCAGTACTTCCCCGAGCACAACACATGATGCGTCCACGTGCACATGAAATTCCTTCTTCTAATCTGGGATGACTAGGATCAACACAATGACCATCTTTTCCTTTAACACATCCAAGCTTTGCTAACATTCTTCATTCCAGCAGAATGTAGCATCTTTCCTTAGCAACTTCTCCATCGACGCGATAATATGGGCATAACTCTTAATGAACTTTCTATAGTATCCCGTATGCCCCACCATTGTGCACAACAATTTCACACTTCTTGGTGCCTCTAAATTAATTATAACTTCTATTTTAGCTGGGTTGACCATTAATCCTTGTCCGCACACCACATGGCCCAACAAGATTCTGAAAGGAACATAGAACAAACACTTCTTGAAATTAAGCATGATTTGGTACCTCCAACATGTATCCAACATCAATCATAGGCTAGCTACATGGTGTTTCACCAACCCAAACACTGTCCAATCATCAAAGTACACCTCCATAAACTTGTGAATGAAGTCCTTAAACGTCGCAATGACTACGTGTGAAAAGATCATCGACGCGTTCTTCAATCCAGAAGGCATTATAGTATACTGGAAGCATCCCCACTCCGTGGCAAAGGTCATCTTACTTCTATCCTCTAGCGTGATCTTGATCTGATGGTACCCCGAGAACCCATCCATGAATGAATATGCTTCCTGCCCTCCTACATTATCCAACACTTTGTCGGTGAACAGAGTTGGAAAGGGATCATGTACGCAGGCGTCATTCAACTTCCTGAGATCTACGCATATCCTTATTTCATCCTTCTGCTTCTTTTTCCTAAACTACTATTGGGCTCACTCAATCAGACTCTTCTACTAGTTCAATAATACCTGCCGCAAGCATTTTATCCAACTCGAAGCAGACCCTTTCTTTATACTTTTGATTGAGAAGGTAAGGCCTCTACTTGATTGGCTTCACGTCCAGTTTCAATGTAATTTTCATAACTCCCAAGTACCCTATTATCCCTTTAGGTATGAGAAATTTGTAGGGAACGGGTCCTGGTACTCGAGGATAAATTCATCGACCTTATCTATTGTTGTGTCATCCCAGTAGTCTCCAATCTTTGCAAATTTCGGCTCCGCTCTGCTCCAATGTTCACTTTTGTTTTTTGTGGCGCGGTGATATCTGGATTTTCAATATGTGGTCCTTCAACTTCACGGTGATCTTTAGTCTCTTGGATATTAAAGATCCTCGAATCCTCGTCTTCTTCTTCGGTAGTCACATTGTAATACTCCAATGCGTGGCACAACTAGGTGGTCTAATCCTATTGAATTAAGTCCAAGGGATCCTACGGTACTCTGAAGATTACCACCTTGATTTCCTGTAATGCCTCATCAATACTTTCAAACCCATCCTCAAAGCTAAACATCATCAAGTATCCCTGTTGCAAAACTTCCCATTCTTCAGTGCCATGTCGGAGCTCTGTTTCCAAGTACCGATTCATCGATAGTACATGCAAAGTATGAAAAAACAGATGCACCCATTCAAGTTGAGGCTCCGCTCCATAAGCCTTAGTCCATCTGGCCAAGCGATCGCACGGATCATCCCTTCCATCCTATTTCTTTGTCAGTTGCACTTATGGGTGACCAAACTATAATCTCATCATATTTCTGTACATGTGCCAATCATCAAAACTGTCTTTGTGCATACCCCACCATCTCGCAGGCGTAGCGTGCAACACCCAATCTAAGGCCTAGAAGCGATGCTTCTCTGGCACTTCCCTTTCAAATGCATCCAAAAATTTATTGACATCTGTTAAACCATCATAATAGGGTAGACTCCTTACCTCCAATGATACACAGCGCAGTGACTTGATCATCATATTACAATGTAGTGTAGATACTTCATGAGGTAAATTCTTCCAGTGCTCCAACTCCTCATCTGAATCTGATGTGTAGAAACTTTCGCAGTCCCAGGCAATGCATCCATCTACTGTCGGATTCACCCAATCATGATATCACACCATTATCTTATAAATTTGGTCCAAATCATCACCACTTTCATAATCGCAGATCAGTTCAGTGTAGCGCGGTCCTTCTGTAGGATCCAGGGGAACTACT
>APFE030394810.1:0-14836 GCA_000404065.3 Pinus taeda
AGTTTTTTGTATGTCGGATATTATGTCTGTGTCTGTTATGTCGGGTATTTTGAATGTGGGTTTTGCAAGGTCTGTAAATTCCTCCCTTGCTTTGGCAGGGAATGGATGTATAGCGCCTAGGTCCCGTTTTCTGTGGGTTCTGGCTTGAGGCCAGCGGACAGTCTCATAGTCCCTCAGTTTCTCAGGCTTAGTTTTAGTCTCAGTATGTCAAACTGTTCATGTAGCCAGCTCTTCGTGGCGGATGTAACTCTCTCTGTACTCTTTTTTGTATTATAATAGAATTAGCATGATTTACACAATATATATATATATATATATATATATATATATTATAAATATATATATATATATAAGTATATATTTATTATATTATATATATATATATATATATATATATATTATATATATATATTATAAATCCTAGGATAAACATATTGTAAACTATAAGATTAAACATTATTAGAATGATAAAATTAATGTGTATTAAACTCTCAACAAAACTAATATTTATAAAACAATTAAATCCTACTATTAATAAAACCTTAGTATTAAACCTAAAATTATGAAGATTATAATACTATAAACCCAATATCATAATTTTTTTTTATTAAACCCTAATATTAAACCTATTATTATAAACCCAATACTATAGAACCTAGTATTATAGACCCTAATGCTAAACAAAATATTAAACACTAGTATTATAAACCCTCATATTAAAACCAAATATCTTAAAAAATATTTCAAACCTAATATTATAAATCCTAATATTTTAAACCATAAATCCTAATATTATAAACCCCAATATTAAACCTAAAATTACTAATATCGATCATAGTTTACCATTATGACCTAGGTTGACCATATTTAACAATATTAACAATGATTGGCCATGTTGAGCATGAGTTGACTATAGTTTTTAAAAATTTATTATGGTCATATTTGACAAAATATGACCATGATTAAGCATTGTTGACCTAGTTGCATGTGGTAGAGCATGATTGTCTATGGTTGAAAAAGGCCAACCATGTTGAATAGAGTCAGTTATGGTTGACAATGTAGGTTGACCATGGTGACCATAGTTAACTATGGTCAATCATAATCAACCATGATGATCATAGTTAATGATGCTTTATTATGGTTAGACTATGGTTGACAATGTTTGACTATTGTTAAAAATCAGTTACTATGTTTTCACTATGGTTAATGATTATTTGTCTAAGTTTAACTATAGTTGACTATGATGTCAACCATAATCAATATATATTAATGTGTAGATTTACTTATAGTTAAAACATTATAAATATGTAAAATAATTTCTTATTAATATGTCATTAATATTGCATTAAATATTCCCTCGCCGCGGGTGTTTAAGACCGCATTAATGCGGATGAGATGTTGGGATGGCAGGTGGCCTGGCCACATGGCCACCCGCGTTCTCACCCTCGACGATTTAAGGCGAGCCTCTGTCACTCAGTCGGTGCCATTAATCTGGTGCACAGGTCGAGACCTCCCCTACAATTTTAAAACCATGGCTCTGAATCGTGTGCAACACCTTATTCTTCCTCCATTGAACTACTCTTGCTGGAGCCGAGCTCTCGCACGACGACAAGGAGGCGTTGCAGTATCTTGAGTTGTGTAGACTTGGGGAACGGAATTATTTTCTCCCATACTGTTCTTTTCACCCTGCAATTTGAAACCTCGGCACCTGTTTCCATCTCTGGTTCAGGACAAACTGTAATCTCCAACGTCAAGTCTGTCGCCCACTCCCTGCTCACAGCTAGCGTTCAGCCTTCTCGTCCCACACCAGCTTGCACCACCCCACCCATAGAACTATGCTGCGGCTCCGTCACCGCATTCGTAGCAGGCGAGGCAGCAGCTGAGGCCGAGCCATCCACCCCCCCTCTCCATCTCCCTCTGGGTCGGCCACTCCTTCATCCTCCCCATCCTCCAGTGCTTCCACAACCCAATTCACGAGTTGCTACCCTGCCACCCATAGTGGAAGAGGACATGCTCACCTCAGCGAAGCTCAAAGGGTCACTGTTGCTACCTAGACGGTCAATCTCCCTATGTCCCCTCACCAGCACCATCAATCTGCTCAATTTCGCTTCCTCTGCACTCTGAACATGCCCGCAATAATAGCCACCGTCTCTGTGGAATTCAGAGAGGAGGCTTGCCCACAGTATGACCCAGCTCACAACAACATGAAGACCCCGGCTCATGCGCCTCCCACCTCTGCACAGGAGAAGCTGAGTGTCAACACTTAGAATATGGCTCTGGTGCAGCGAGCCACCAGCAAGCCGAAAGCGTCGGGTAGTAGTGGCACCAGCAAATTCAAAGGCAAGAATACTGATGACACTCCGGGTGGAAAGAAGGTAGCTGAGTACAATTGGGTGGAATACAAATGCTTGATAGTGGAGGAGCCACCACCGCCTATCGACACCTAGCACATCCATGTAGATAGGTTTCGCCACCCAACTTGGTTTTTTAGGGGTTTATTTTAATGTTTATTTCAAAAAATGTGGTCATTTTGGGGAACTTGCTATAATGGTCTTTTTTTATTTAGGAGTTGACACCCCTGCACGGGCCGCAGTTTTCCACTGCTTTTCGGACTGGTTTCCCCTTCGGGGGCAGTGTCGACTCAGTTTTGATGTTTAAACATGTTATATCATTGTTCTAGACCAGCAAAGGTTGGAGCCTTGTTGTAATTTTACTGCTACTATAATAGAATTAATATTACTTAGAAAAAAATATTACATTAAATATTTGTTAATGTGATTTAAATGTTATTAATGTCTATATATCTCTTAATATATATTAATATTCATAATTAATATAATAATATATTAAATATAATTATTATTTTAGGTATTTTTTTATTAATAAACAAACCATGTTACTAAATTAAAATGTTTTTAATTAATATATTAATATATTAATCATAATTAATATTTAAAATGGTTGTATTATATTTATTTACTATGATTAATATTATTATTGTAGTTAATACTATAAAATTATATTAAAATATTAAGAATATATTATTGAACATCGATGTTATAACTTTGTAAATGTAAAATAATAATTTTTATAAAATTTATTATTATTTTCTTATTATCAAGTTTATATTATGATAAACCTTTTATTATTATTACCCTAATGTATATAAACCCTAAGATAAAAATTATAGACCCTAAAATAAATATGTTTGACCATGGTTGATTTTCATATTGGGACAATCTTTGTCACAATGTGATGTTGGACCATGGTTAACTATGGTTGATTTTTATATTGAAATAATATTTACCATAATGCAACATTGGACCATGGTTGACCATGGTTGACAATGCTTGATTTTCATATTTAGAAAATCTTTGTCATAACGTGACATTGGACCATGGTGGACCATATTTAACCATGATTATAAACCCAAGAGATTTATATTAAACTGTAGGATTTATATTATAAACCCAATAAATAATATTTCGTATTGACCATGGTTGATTTTCATATTGAGACAACCTTTGTCACAATGTGACATTGCACCATGTTGACCATGATTGATTTTCATATGGAGACAATCTTTGTCACAATGCGATGTTGGACCATGGTTGATTTTCATATCGAGAAAATCTTTGTCATAATGTGGCGTTGGACCATGGTTTTACACAATTATAAACTAAGGGGATTTATAATAAAACCAATTATTAATATTATAAACCTTATAAATAGTATTATACCGTAGTAATAAGAACACTTATATCAATAAAGCTAAGGGACTCGCATTATAAACTCAAGGGAATAATATTAAACCCAAGGGATAAATATTATAAACACAAGGTATATAAACCCCAAGATAAATATTATAAACCCTAAAATGAACATGGTGACCATTGTTTACATGGTTGATTTTCATATTGAGACGATCATTGTCACAATGTGACATAGGATGATGATCAACCATGTTTGACCATTATTGATTGTCCTATCGACCAAATCTTTATCACAATGCGATGTTGGACTATGGTTGACCAAGGTTGAATTTCATATTGACAAAATCTTTGTCACCATGCGACATTGGACCGTTTTCGCCCATGATTGATTTCACACAGCACGGCTGGCCATGGTTGACCATGTTTGGTCAAGATTGACCATGCCTGGCGAAGATTGACCTTTGTTGACCATGGTTGACCATGATTGACCACGGTTAAACATTATTGATATTTTAAATCAAAGGGAATAATAAACACACGGCAATACTACTAAAAACCCAATGGATTATAGACCCTAGTGAATAACATTCAACCGAAGGAAATAATATAAACCCTAAGTTAACTATTATAAACCCTTAAATAAACATGTTTGGACTAATGCAATGTTGGACCATGCTTAACCATGGTTCAACCCTTAGATTAATAAACCCCCGAGATTAATATTATACACCCAAAGGATTATTAAACCTAAGGGATTAATATTATAAACCCAAGGAATTAATAAATCCAACAGATTATTAATATTATAAACCCAAGGGATGAATATTATAAATGAAAGGGATTAATATTAATATTAAACCCTAATTTATTCATTGCCACAATGTGACATCGAATCAATTATAGTGTGATGTATCATTGTGTCAATGTTTGTGACACTACTTGTCGCATTGTAACGATGCTTGACACATTGTCACACTACGTGTTGCATTGGTAAATGTGGTTGGATAGATCTATGTACCATTCTAAGATCCCAATATTAAACCAAATATTATAAACTTTAACATTATGAACTCTACAATTAATATTATAATCCCTTGGACTAATATTATAAATCCTATAATAAATATTATAAACCATAGAATAGATATTATAAATGCTAAAATCAATATAATAAACCTTTGACAAACCTAATATTATAAAGAATAGATCCTAATATTATAAAACCCAATATGAAACCTAAAATAAGTAACATAATAATACTGTAAACCCAATATCGTAAATACCCTAATATTAAACCTATTATTATAAACCGAATACTATAAAACCTAGTATTATAAACCTAATGTAAAACAAAATATTAAACACTAATATTATAAAACCTAATATTTTAAAACTAATATTATGAAATGTAATATTTTAAACCTAATAAATCCTAATATTTTAATCCATAAATCCTAATATTATAAACCCCAATATTAAACCTAAAATTACTAATGTTGACCATGTTTTAACATTGTGACCTAGGTTGACCATATTTAACAATATTTGCAATTACTATCCATGTTGAGCATCAGTTGGCAATAGCTTTTAAACATTGATTATGATCATATTTGACAAAATATGACCATGATTAATGATTGTTGACCTAGTTTCCTATGGTAGACCATCAATTTTCATGGTTGACAAAGGTCAGTCATGTTGAATAGAGTCAACTATGGTTGACCATCGTTGACCATGGTGACTATAGTTAAATACGGTCAATCATAATGAACCATGATGAGAATATTTGATGATGGTTTATCATGGTTAGACTATAGTTGACAATGTTTGACTATTATTAAACATCATTGACTATGTTTTCACTATGGTTAATGATTATATGATTATAGTTAATGATAATGACTATGATGTCAATGGTAGTCAACACATCTTAATGTGTAGATTTACTTATAGTTAAAACATTATAAACGTGTAAAATAATTTCTTATTAATATGTCATTAATAGTGCATTAAATATTTATTAATGCGATTTAAATGTTACTAATGTTATATATCACTTAATTTATTTATTTATTTTTATTTTTTATGGTAAAAAAATAAGCTTTATATTATCATAGTAGAAAAATCAGCGAAATATATCACCACAACTTATCCGAATTGGATCCATAGAAGACTGTCAAAGAACCATGATTGTATCAGGTCGAAAAAATCTCTAAATACTTTCAGAACAATGATCAAAAACACCCTGAACCAGTGGAAATGGCATCCAACGTGGAACGACGAGGACCTCAGTCAAAGCGCGCTGACCGAGGCCCATGGAGACTGCGCGGAAGGCCGAAGTAGCCCCTGGAAGCCCTGGAATGGGAAAAAGAGGTGATTTTTGATGCGCATCGCTAGGCGAATAGGCCCAAATTGGGAAATCCCAAGCACTCAGTCGCGTGGAGGAACCGGAGGACCGTGGGCGGAAAAGGGAAAAAGCGCTAATCGTACAAGGAGGGAACCGCGCTCTGGAAACCAGCAGTTTTGATCGGGCCACCCTTAAACGGTAAGAGGTTTTGGACAAAAGCGGAGTGATTCCATACAACGATCGACGCATGGCAGGCGGAGGTGAGAGAAAACCGTTGTTGATCACGCGTTATCAGTTGAGCAAGTCAACCACGCGAAACGTGTGTATGGCGTCGAATCTGGAGGGCCCAGTTCGGACGGCTGAGATCGCGATTAATGGGAGGAAGCGGAATCGATAGGGAATTAAGACACGTTTTAAAGGGATTTGGAATTTGTTTGACTACCACGATGGAGGAAGAACTCATCCAGACGTAACTGAAGAAACGAATCGACGAAGCATGCTGGCGCCGTTGAGAGGAACACAAGTGGCAAATACCTAAGCGCTAATGAAGACGTTGAACAGGGAACTCCCAGCGTAGCTGCAGAAGGTGAATCGACAGAGGAAGAAGAGGAACCGAATAGGCATAGGGATCGAATGGCTAAAGCCATGAACAGATTCAGTCGAATGAGAGTGGAGTTAGACACAGAGAGACAAAAGTCGAGAGAAGAAGAAGTGGAGCAGTGAACCCTGAGAGGAACACTGAACACAGAGAATAGTAAAGTATAGCAGAGGAGACAGAGGGTCGAGCTGATCAGCAACAACATCGAGCACTAGAGAGCTTGAAGATTCAAGTCATCCCCTAGAGGATCTATCCGGGCTAAGCACCACATCGGGCTCTTGCCATTGTAGAGCAGAAGGTCACAGAGCGGGTAGGAAGAAGACGAGTCTGTGTACTCCATTGGCTTGGGGAATCCAAGACCACCCTGCCAAGTGAAACTACTTCAGGAGAACTCAAATTGAGTCCCTGTATTGTAAAACTCTCTGCCCAAAGGCACAATAAAACAAGGCCACCACTGAAGCCTGGAACATAGGGTGAACTCCTTATTAAAAATTGTTTGTGTCTTTATGTTTGCTTACTGTATTTCTCTGTTGTATTTCCATTTATTGTCTGTGTATTGGCAATCTAATCCATCCGTTGCTTCAATAACACAGAACACACACCAGCACATGAGTCTGTAATACCTTAGTTTAATAAATCTTTAACCAATGTCATTCATAGGGTGAATATTAGATCAAGTGGTATCAGAGCTCTAGGTTGTAAGGTTAGATAAGCTTGTGTTGTTTAGCTATGAATTCTTACAAGATCAAAGCTCAAATTAGGAGAAGGAGATTTGGAGGGAACTAATCCCGAAATTGGGAGAGTTTATTCTCGAAAGACAATGTCAGAAGAAGGTTCTATAGGGCCAGACCCTCAATTCATAGAGAGTTTCCTAGCTATAAAGTCTATGGTTAAAGAAATTTACATAGACTTTAGAAAGAAAAAGGTGGAAGATGCATCAGGCTCTAAATAAGATAAAGAAGAAGATGAATGTCTCACTTCCATGACAACTCCAAAGGAAAGGGGAAAGGGGAAAGAGGAAAGCTTTCTCACACCTCCTAATAGCCTTTTGCATAATAAGAAAGCATCTTTGATTAATTTAGATGTTAAATTTGATTTTCCTATATATTATGGAGAGCTGAATGATGAAAAGTTGGACAATTGGATTAGACAGATTGATGTGTATTACAAGGTACAAAACATAAACTTAGACAAGAGTAAGATTCAGTTGGCAAGCCTACACCTAGGAGGCACTACCTTGGTTTGGTGGGAAGGCGGAACCCAAGCTGATATGAAAAGACATGGTAAGACCATCTTTGTCTAGAGTGACTTTGTTTCTGCAATCAAAAAGCAGTTCTATCCATTGCCCTACATGCAACAAGCCATGATGAGATGGAAAACTCTTCGGCAGCTGAAAGGGAAAAGTGTGCAAGGGTATACTCAAGATTTCAGAAAGAGAGAATTGATATTGGGTATCTCATTAGACTCACCAGAGACTCTTTTGAAGTACATTGGTGGTCTACACAACTTCATGAGGCATACCATCCCCATGTTTAATCCCACTAGTATAGATGAGGTATCTGTACAAGCTACTCATCTACAAGCTAGAGGAAAGAATGGAAATCTAGAAGTTGGGGGACCATCCCAACCCACTGTAAGCAAGAGCAAGGAGAAAAGAAAACAGAAGTGGAAGGCAAGGAAGGCTAACACTGCACAAAAAGCTAAATCCTCAAGCACTCACTGTAAAAAGGAGGGGCATGATGATGAGCATTATTGGATTTTGCATCCAAATCTGAGACCTAAGAAGTCCGAGGGCAAGAAGAAGAATATAGCTACAGCTATTTAGAAATATTTGGGGTCGGAATCGGGAGATGAAACAACCATAGCAACCACAGGTATAAAAGGTAAGAATTCTGAAGCATCTACTAGTAATTCTGCTCAATCTATTATTGATGAAGAAAATGAGAGAAAAAGACATGAGCTTTTCCATATTCGAGTTATTTCCAAAAACCAAAAGACTGATACTTTGTTTGATAGTGGCTCACAAGTAAATTTAATTTCTGAAGTGATTGTAAAGAAATTGGGATTAGCAACTACACCTCACAAGAAACCATACCCATTCGGATGGTTGAATGATAAAGCACAAGTACAAGTGACTAGACAGTGCAAACTCAAGTTTTCTTTTGGGTCAACATTTGTAGATGAGGCTGAGTTAGACATAATTCCTTTGGATATATGTGGAATTGTTTTAAGAAGTCCTTACTTGTATGATAGAAAGGCTATTTTCTATAGAGCTGAAAACAAGTATCTACTTGTCATGGAATTGAATACTTTGTAAGAGCTCATAAGCTCAAGAATAATTACACTCTCATAAACTCAGGACAGATGAAAAGAATGATTAACTCATGCAAACAATTCTTACTGATGGTTGTAAAGGAAAAGAAACCTGATAAAACCAATGTATTTGAGGGCTGTAATGTTGAACAACAAGCTGATGTAGAAAAGGTTGTTTCAGAGTATGATGTCTTGTTTCAAGAACCTAAAGGTCTGCCACCCAAAAAGGGAATAGTACATGATATTATTTTGCAACAAGATGTTCCATTGCCTAACATTGGGATGTACAGGTTGTCTTCTCTAGAGAATGCTGAAATCAAGAAGCAGGTGCACGAGTTGCTTGAGAAGGACTTCATCAGGCCTAGCACATCACCATGTGGGTCACTAATCATTTTGGTGGGAAAGAAAGATGGCTCTTGGAGAATGTGCATAGATTACCGAGCACTGAATAAGATAACAATCAAGAATCGTCATCCCCTTCCTCGCATAGATGATCTTTTAGATCAATTGAAGGAATTTGTTTATTTCACCAATCTGGATTTGCACAGTGGATACCATCAGGTCAGAGTTGCAGAGCAAGATGCATGGAAGACTTCTTTCAAAACAAAGAAGGGATTAATGAATGATGTACTCAGACCTTTTCTTGATGATTTTGTTATTGTGTATCTGGATGACATTCTGATTTTTAGTAAAACATGGGAAGAACATCTAAAGCATGTTAAGTAGACATTGGATGTTTTGAAAAGAGAAAAACTTTATGTTAAACTCTCAAAATGTGAATTTGGAAAAGCATCTCTAAACTACTTGGGTCATATAGTAGGGGGAGGTGAATTGAAAATAGATCCCTCTAAAGTGGCAGTAATTGTGAACTGGCCTAAACCCAAGTCTGCTACAGAAGTGAGAAGCTTCTTAGGAGCAGCACAATATTGGAGGAAGTTCAATTGTAACTTCTCCTCTATTGCAGCTCCCTTACATGCTTTAACATGATTGAATAAGGTGTTTCAGTGGGGAGGCAAACATCAGAAAGCCTTCAACACCTTGAAAGAGAAAATTAGTACAACACCTGTACTAGCATTGCCTGATTTACAAAGATCATTTGAGATCCAAATTGATGCCAGTGACTACGCCATGGGAGCAGTGTTGACACAACACAGTAAACCCATATGTTATCATTCTGAGACTTTTAATCCTACAGTAGTTAACTATCCTACATATGATAAAGAATTGTATGCATTAGTTCAGAGTGTGAAAAGTGGAAACATTACTTAATGGGCAAAAGAGACAGTAATACATACTGATCATCAACCACTTCAATATCTACACTCCCAAACTAAGTTGCAGCAATCAAGACACTACCATATGGATGGGTTTCTACAACAGTTTCATTTAGTCATCAGATATAAAAAGGGCATACATAACAAGGTTGTAGACATGTTATCTAGACCCATTATAAATGCATCTACCATACTTAAGCATAATTTTGTGCTACATGAAAGCTACATTAAACAATATGCTCAGGATATGGAATTTAAAGATGTATATGCAACTTTGTGTCAAGGCAAAAGAGTAGAAGAATTGGACTATCATATAAAGGACCGACTCTTATACCATTGTGGGAAACTCTGCATTCCACAAAACGAAAGAGTAAAGATAATTAGGGAAGCACACACTTCTCTAATATCAAGTCACTTTGGAGTAAGTAAAACAGTTGCACAGCTGCAAAGATTCTGTTATTGGCCGAAAATGAATGAGACAGTTTCTAGGTATATAAGAGGGTGTGCCATGTGTGCTAAAATCAAGCCCAACAATAGAAAACTAGGCTTGTACAGTCCATTGCCAGTTCCTTCTCACCCTTGGGAAAGTGTTTCCATGGATTTTGTTGGAGGACTGCCTAAATCTAGGAAAGGTCATGATTATCTATATGTTGTTGTGGATAGGTTAAGTAAAATGTGTATTTTGATACCTTGTAGTAAACAGATCACAGCTGAACAGACTGCAAAACTATTCTTTGAACATGTATGGGTTCATTTTGGATTACCCACTTCCATTATATCTGATCGAGACACCCGATTTGTGGGGAAGTTTTGGTCTAGTTTATGGGAACTGATGGACACCAAACTGAAGAAAAGCACAGCTTTTCATCCACAAATAGATGGCCAGACAGAAGTAGTAAACAGGACTGTGATCTAGTTACTGAGAGGATATTGCAGTAAACATCCTAAGCTTTGGGATGAACACTTATGTTATGTGCAGCATGCTTACAACAGAGCCAAACACTCTTGTACACATAGATCTCCTTTTGAGACCTGTTTTGGTTTCATACCAAGGTCTCCTTTGGATTTTGTCTTTGGTAAAGACACCATGGTTAAAGGACACAGTGATGTGGACAAAGCAACTAGGTTCATTGAACAGATCCAGGAGATCCACCAGGCAGTACAGGAACAGCCGGAAAGGAGCTAGGCCAAGTACAAGGCTAGGCGTGATAAGCATCATATGGAGCATAGTTTTCAAGTTGGAGACCATGTCTGGCTGTTTATAAGCAAGGACAGGATGCAAGGTGAAGGTAAAAAGATAAATCCTATCAGGTATGGCCCTGTTAGGATACTTGAAAAGATTGGTGAAAATGATTTCTGCCTTAATTTACCAGCTTACATGCACATCTACTCAGTCATAAATGCAGATTGCTTGAGGTTGTTTGAACCTTCAATGATTAAGGACCCTGAAGAGCAAAGTCAATTGACTTCTATTGCTGACTTGCTACCTGAGTATCTTAATGAGTTGCAGGACGACACAGTGTTGGACAGGAAGGTGAGGACAACATGGAGGGGAGACGTCAAGTACCTCAGGATTGGGCTCAAAGGTTCAAAGCCGAGCAGCGCAAAGTGGATTGAGATTGGACAAGTGAAGAAACAGTATCCTCACTTAGTCAATGCTTAAAAACCAACTTTTGGTTGTCCAAAATCTTTTCAGTGGGAAGGCCGTGATCCGAATTGGATCCATAGAAAACTGTCAAAGAACCATGACTATATCAGGTCGAACAAATCTCTAAAGATTTTCAGAACAGCAATCAAAAACACCCTGAACCAGTGGCAATGGCATTCAACGTGGAACAACGAGGACCTCGGTCAAAGCACGCTGACCAAGGCCCATGGAGACTGTGCGGAAGGCCAAAGTAGCCCCTGGGAGCCCTGGAATGGGAAAAAGAGGTGATTTTTTATGCGCATCGCTGGACAAACAGGGCCAAAATGGGAAAGCCCGAGCACTCAGTCGCCTGAGGGAACCGGAGGACCGCGGGCAGAAAAGGGAAAAAGCACTAATCGTACAATGCGGGACCCGCGCTCTGGAAACCAGCGGTTTTGATTGGGGTGCCCTTAAACGGTAATAGGTTTTGGACGAAAGCAGAGCGATTCCATACAACGATCGACGCGTGGCAGGCGGAGGTGAAAGAAAATTGTCGTTGATCGTGTGCTATCAGTTGAGCAAGTAAACCGCATGAAACATGCGTATGGCGTCGGATCTGGAGGGCCCATATCAGAGACTGAGATCGCGGCCGATGGGAGGAAGCAAAATCGATAGGGAATTAAGCCGCGTTTTAAAGGGATTTGGAATTCGTTTTACCACCACGGTGGAGGAAGAACGCATCCACGATGTAACTAACGAAACGAACTGACGAAGCATGCTAGCGCCATTGAGAGGAAGACAAGTGGCAACTCCCTGAGCGTTGATGAAGACGTTGAATAGGGAACTCCCAACGTAGTTGCAGAAGGTGAATCGGCAGAGGCGGAAGATGAACCGAACAAGCATAGGGATCAAATGGCTAAAGCCATGAACAGAGTTAGTCGAATGAGAGTGGAGTTATTCACAGAGAGATAGAAGTCAAGAGATGAAGAAGTGGAGCAGTGAACCCTGAGAGGAAGACTGAACATAGAGAACAGTAAAGCAAAGCAAAGGAGACAGAGGGCCGAGCTAATCAGCAGCAGCATTGAGCACCAGAGAGCTTGAAGATTCAAGCCATCCCCTAGAGGATCTATCCGGGTTGAGCGCCACATTGGGCTCTTGCCATTATAGACCAGAAGGTCACAAAGCCGGTAGGAAGAAGAAGAGTCTGTGTACTCCAGTGGCTTGGGGAATCCAAGACCACCCTGCCAAGTGAAACTTCTTCAGGAGAACTCACATTGAGTCCCTATATTGTAAAATTCTCTGCCCAAAGGCACAATAAAACAAGGCCACCACTGAAGCTAGACCGAAGACGTAGCCCTGGAGCATAGGGTGAACTCCCTATTAAAAATTGTTTGTGTCTTTGTGTTTGCTTACTGTATTTCTCTACTGCCTTTCCATTTTATTGTCTGTGTATTGGAAATCTGATCGATCCATTGCTTCAATAACACAGAACACACACCAGCACATGAGTCTGTAATACCTTAGTTTAATAAATCTTTAACTGATGTCATTCATAGGGTGAATATTAGATCAACAACACCACCAAAATACATCACCACTGCAACAAGATACAGTGTCGCGGGCTTAAGAGTGAGCACGAGCCTTGCTTTGAATAGTAAGAATCCTGAAAAGAAGCCAAGATAGTCGGTGTCATTGGTTATTGCCAGCATAAAAGGAGCAAAAATAAATCTCGCAGGAATACACATTAAGGATGAGGGTTGGGGGGAAATGTAGGAGGAGAAGCAAAGAACGCATGCTGCTCATGCATGTCATAGTCCATCTGGTCCACCAAAGTCTCCATAGCGCGGACATGGTCGTTTGTGGACCGGAGCTATCGCCGAAGACCTTCTATGGAGTACAGGATCTCAATCTGCATATGTTGGAGGTCATTTATATAAGCCATCAATTCCTTCCTGTCATCATATCTCTATTCCCTTAATGTTTCCATGCTAAGTAGGATGTTGCTTTGTTGTGCCATAATGGACTCCAAGGTGTTTGAATATTCGACATGGCTTAAGGAGCGGCCTGGGGACATGGCAATGTCCGCATCGAAGTGATGACTCTCGATCGACTCAAAGTCTGAACTGGGCTCTCCATGGTGCTGGCGCTCATCCATCCGTGGGCCGACACCCCCTCTTTGGGCACGCCCTCGTTGTCGAAGCATATAACAAACACCACAACCACCAGTAGTATCACCACAAGGAGGGTGTTGTCTTCCCTGTGAAACCCACCTCACAATTCTAAATTGAACAGACCAAACAAAATTCCACTTACAATTCCAGATTCAAAGAGCCCTACATGCCAACAACCAACACCGTATCTACAGTGTGCAAGGGAGTAGGGAGGCATGTCGTTGGTCCCGAGGTCCATTATGAATGAGCCGCTCCAAAGAAGGCACTAGAAGTCGTTCTTCCCAACAGACTGACGCTCCAGTGGAGCTTTTGTGAACTAGAGATAGAGCCAAACGGGAAGAGCTTAGTGGATGCTCCCCACCCACACTCTCCAGCCCCAAAGAGATACAGAATTTCACGCCAAATAGATAACTCTTCCCCTGGATCCCATGGCCAAGCTTTTTGTAGGTGCCATTTCTCCTCCCAGCCACATTTGACGTTCTCGCCCTGTACTTCTGCCCCAAGCCATAACCTGATCCAAGACTCAAACAACCCACAACTCTTCCTCTCCCAGCACTCTCTCCTCATTGCCCAACACTTGCTAATGGCCATCCTCTTGGCTTTGAGTTGCATTAAGTAGTGCTCATGGGGAGTAGGGTATGGGTCCTGACGAACCTTCAATTCCTTTGTGTGGCACGTGGAGGCCCCTTTGGCTCCATGATCCAATGCGCCGCCAACCATCCCTCACCATTATCACCACACTAGGGATATATCCCTCAATTTTATATTAATATCATAATTAAATATTAATAAT
>APFE030394810.1:15665-28888 GCA_000404065.3 Pinus taeda
AATTACTCATTACCTTGTGGCTTCTCTCAAATTTGATACTCTTTGAAGCGTACGCTTCACAAATTTGATACTCTTTGAAGCCTATGTTTCACGCCACATTAATTCCATTCCGTGCTTGAAGATTATATATTATTAAAATTTAGTAAATAAAAACAAAAAATAATACTGGCAATTATTATTAACTTATTTATATTATTAACTAGGCTACTACAAATAAAACAAACATTAATGAGCAATTGTGAATTTGAAAGGATCCTCTCTCAACAAATTCAAGCGCGACTTAATATGAAAATGAGAATTTGAAAGGGATCTTTTCTCAACAAATTCAAGCATGACTTTAATCAGAGAACACAGACACAAAACCAGAACTAAACACAAACACACATAAACTTGCTCATTCAATTGCCAAAGCGGGTTTTATACACAGTGGAGAAGTTTCTGGAGTTGGTGATGGTGGCTTCTTCAGGAAGCTATCTAATTCTCAAAACTTACTCCTGAATTCTCTAGAAGGAACTAAACTATGCATTTAATGTAGGTGGTTGGAATTAATGTTTTCTAACGCTCTCCCTTAACTCCAACCATATGACAAATATACTATAGCACAATATATAAGACACTGTAAACATACTCTTAATTGTCATGCTAGCTGGTCTAAGTCTAAGCTAGGCTTACAACATAATCTGGATTTTCTACAACACATTATTTACTTCTACAAAACTCAAATTTTGCCTTCCCAAAAGGCTTAGTGAATATGTCAGCTACATTCTCATTTGTATTACAATATATTAGGGAAATTTCTTGTGATTGGACCTTTTTCTCTTACAAAATGATATTGTGTGTCTATATGCTTTGACCTTGCATGACATACATGATTGTTCCCCAGTTTGATGGTGCTTTGATTATCACATCTGATCACTGTAGGTTCTTGTTGACCTTCACCTGTAGAAATTTCACCTGTAGATCAACTAATATATACAATGTACTAAAGCATAATACTAGATCTAGTTCTACCATAAACTTTGCAGAAGCTTAATCACATATGATCGGTATCAACCAAGAACAGATATAACTGAGAAGAAGAAGCAACCACACATAACACAAAATAATAATCCAAGGAAAGCCTCAGCGTAAAACCCCACTCTCTGTGGTAAGCCATTGTTGAATAAGTTCCAGTCTGTGCGCCATTCTCCAACTTCTGCTGACTTTATGAACCGGAGCTCCCTGGGATAGATGTTTGCCCATGTTGATGATTATTTGGGAGTCGCCTTCAATAATAAGAGGGAAGAATGAATGCCTTTGCGCATGAACGAGCCCTTGCCATAATCCTTCAAGCTCCGCCGAGTTGTTTGTGTCCCAACCGTTAGTGCCACAGTAGATAAGGAGCGGATTTTCTGAATGATCTCTGAATACTCCTCCATAGCCTGAAGCTCCGGGGTTGCCCTTGGAAGCTCCGTCGAAGTTGAGTTGGAAGGAGTTAGGCGGGGGAGGAGTCCAAGTCTTGTTCTTGTCTTGCCTAATGGAACTAGTATTTCTGGATCCTGTTGGTTGAGATAGGGAAATTTGCCAGTTGTTCCATATGGAATTTTCTGTGGAGGTCGAAGGGAAGTCTTCAGACGTCCAGGTGTGAATGGAAAGCGATTCTTTGAGATTACTGACGAGGATGCTCCAGAGCTGATCCAGTGATTGGCTTTGATTCTTGAAAATGCGACGGTTTCTCTCTTTCCAGAGGTTCCATAAAATGAACCCAGGAAGGAGTTGCCAGAGAGTGTTGAGGATCTTACTTTGATATGGGGTTTGAGGCCAATTGTGTAGGGTCGCTTTGAGATCGCCTTGAGCCCTATGATCCTTTTGGCATCTGAAGACCGCTTTGCCCCATAATTGTCTTGCCAGATTACATTGGAATAGCAGGTGGATTGCGGTTTCCTCCTCAGTTCGGCAGTTGAGACATATAGAAGGTCCTGAGAAACTTCTTTTGCGCAAGTTATCCCAAGTGAGAATCCTGTTGTGAGATAATAACCATAGAAATGTGGATATCTTGGGCCAAAGGTGAGAATTCCAAATTTGATTCCAAAGTTTGTCTTTGGTGATTTTGTCCTGAATTATGATGCCATAAGCTTCCTTTGTTGAATAGTTGCCCTTTTCTTCATATCCCCACCGTAGCTGGTCCTGTCCATCAGTTGTGCATATCTGTCTTTTTTGAAGCTCTATGTCGAGTGCTTGAATACAAGCTGCGTTACCATTGACTCCTAGAATTTGCTCTGCCGTTTGCCATTGCCTGCCTTTTTGGTTGTTGGAGGGGTTCCAATATTTATTGACTGTTCCTGGTTGTTGAGGACATTGATAATTGGGCGGGAGGTCTTGAATGATGTTTCGAAGCTTAGGAAATTGCTGCCAGGAGTCGTCCCAGAATCTGGCAGTATTTCCATTTTTAATTTCCCAGAAACAGTGTTGTTGAATAAGATATCTGTGTTGAATGGCTGCATTCCATATGAGAGATCCTGCACTTTGCTCTGTCATGCGAATTCTGTCCTCCATAGGTCTGTTGCTGGCATATTTAGTGGTCCAAAGGGAGGCCCATGGCGTGTTGGGGTAGGCAAGCCATCTCCACCAAAGTTTGGCTCCCATGACTGTGTTACTGAGTGCTGGGTCTCTGAGACCAATGCCTCCTGCCATCTTGGGAAGACAAACTTTGTCCCATTTGACCAAAGCCCATTTACAGTTTTTGCCAGAACTGCCCCAGAGAAAGTTGCGCTTAAGATTTCTTATTGCCTTTATGACCCATTTTGGAGCTGCCAAGAGAGTGAACAGATAAAGAGGTAAAGATTGTAAAATAGCTTTGATTAGAATGATTCTGCTTGCCATGTTCAGGGCACGATGGGTCCAGAGGGAGAGCTTGGCTTCAAAGTTGTCCAATAGGTCAGTCCAAGCGGCGTGCTTGAGGGTTGAAGCCGTCATGGGGGCACCTAGGTATTTGGAAGGGAGTTTGGCTATAGTAAAACCTAAGATCCTAGCTATAGAATTTTGGGTAGAAATAGGGGTGTTGAAGAAGAATATTTGAGACTTGATCCGATTGATGAGAGCACCAGTTGCATATGAAAAGACAGACAGAAGATCTCTAAGGGTTCGGGCTTCTTGGACGGAGGGGTACCCGAAGAGCATGTTGTCATCAACGAATTGCTGATGGGTGAAGGCAGGGGAATTATTGAAGGAAAGACCTTTCAGGTTATGAGAGAGGGCAGCAGATTTAAGAATGCGACCAAGACCTTCGGCTATTATGACAAATAGGAAGGGGGAGAGCGGGTCTCCTTGCCTAATGCCTCTTGAGGGACGGAAGGTATCGGATGGGATGCCATTGATCAGTATGGAGAAAAAGGAGGAAGAGAGGAGACTGATGATCCATCTAGTCCAAGAGTGATCGAAACCAAAAGCAATTAAGATTTTTTGAATGTATAGCCAACTTATACTATCGAAAGCCTTTGATAGAGCAATTTTGAGGAGCATACCTGGCTTTTTGGATTGCTTCAGAGAGTGCAAAATTTCGTGAGTGAGGATGATGCCATCAGTGATTTGGCGTCCTTCGACATAACCTGATTGCTCTGGAGAGATGAGGAGAGGCAGAAGCGGCTTCAACCGATTAGCTATGACTTTTGAGACAATTTTGTAAGTGATGTTACAGAGAGCGATGGGACGATACTTTTCCGGCTTGTTGGCGTCCTTCGATTTGGGAATGAGAGCTAGAAATGTGGCATTCAACCATGGGTACATCCATCGTAAAGCTCTAGATTCTTCTACCAGTTGCCAGACTTCTATTTGTATCAAATCCCAGAAGTGATGGAAAAAGTCTGAGGTGAATCCGTCCGGCCCAGGGGCTTTCCCTGCTTTTAAATTTTTTACTGCTTGATCTACCTCGTTGAGCTTGATAGGTTGGAGAAGGAGGTGATTGTGCTCAGGAGTGATAAGCTTGGGTATGTGGGGAAGGATTTTTCCAGTTGCTGGAAGCCTGTCCACATTCGGTTCCTGATGAGCTTATTGAAAGTAGCTGAGAAAATTTGCTTCGATTCCTTCATGAGTTTCCACTCGTTCTCCTTGCTCGTTTTGGATGTGGGAGATCAGGTTGTGCATTCTGCGCTGAATAGTAGTGTGATGGAAGAACTTAGTATTCTTTTCTCCGTCCTTTAACCATTTGATGCGAGACTTCTGCCTCCATAGGATTTCCTCCTGTTGGGTTCTGCTCTGTAGTTGATCTTCTATCCTCTGTTCCTGTTGGGTTAGGGTATTAGTTCGACCTTCCGTCATAATCCGGTTCTGGATGTGTTTCATTTCCTGATTGAGATTGGCTTGTGCAGCGAAGATGTTGCCAAATATATTCTGATTCCACTGTTTAATGTCTTTTTTAAGGGCTTGAAGTTTCTTTTGGAATCGTGCCATTTTAGATTTTTCTGAGGGCTGGTACTTGATCCAGGATTGCTTGACAAAGTCCCTGAACTCAGGGTGAGTCAACCAAAAAGATTCGAATCGAAAGGGGCGTTTATTGGTGTTACCTGGCCTTTGCCATTGAAGTTCAATGGGCCAATGATCCGAACCAGATATGGGTAATATGGAAGAGATAATATCCCCACCTAAATAAGGAGCATTGTCAGAAATGAGGAAACGATCTAATCTTGTGGCTATTTGGTGGATACCTTCCCTTTTGTTGGTCCATGTGAAGATGCCATTGTTGGAGGGTAGATCGATTAGCCAGTTTGATCGCACAAAGTCTTTGAGGAGTTGCCCATCCCGGATGCCGGTATCTCTTCCACCCTGCCGTTCTTCAGTTCTTGTTATCATGTTGAAATCCCCACCTGCGATCCAGAGAGGGTATTGCCTGTCGGAGTTGAGTGCTGTGAGGTGGTCTAGAACTTCTGCTTTAAGTTGAGGATCTTGCGGGAAGTAGACATTGGTAATGTGGCCATGAGTGTTGGTTCCAAGCAGGTGGAAAGTTGCCTGGATGAAATTCTTATTGGCATGAATGTTACTAAGCTGTATGATTCTGGAGTCCCAAAGGATTGCGAGGCCTCCCGAAGCACCTCTCGCATCTACTGTTGAGATTTGGCCTCCTGGCCAGACTTTTTTAGCTATTTTTGCTAGAAATGTCATATTACATTTGGTTTCTTGCACAAAGAGAATGTTTGGTTTCTCCTGCATGAGCATATTTTTTAAGAGTCTACCCTTCCTGGGGCTGTTGAGCCCTCGTATATTCCAAGAGATTAGCTTCATTGAGACGGGTGGGGGTGGATGTTGTAGAACTTGGTCAGCTTCGGATATCGACCTGATTCTATGAGCATTTCACCTATCTTAATGGTTTTTTCCAAGGTGGTTTTCCGACCTCTCTTTTTGCTATCTTTCATGATGAATTTGCCATCCCATTGGCTTCCTGTTTGAACCCCCAGAGAATGTTTCTTGTGTGCTTTTTGCAGAACTTCTTCCAGTTTGTCTAGTTGCCTTTGAGGTATCTTATCGAAGTGCCTAGTTTTACAGGCAAGTTCGAAGGTAAGTATATCTAGATCGCCAACATCTACATCTTCTTCCATTGATTCTACTCCTGAAGGATCTGTTTCCGCTTCGTTGGCTAGTTGTTTGCTTGATTCAGGGATCTCTGTATCCATTGCCCGAGGGCCATCAGCTTGAGGATCTGGATGCTTTATCTGGCTTTTATCAGGCGGAGGATTTTGAGTCGGAGGAGGAGGGCCTTCCGGGAGGTTTCGAACCAACGATTTGAGCTTTTGCATTTCCTGGTTTTGATCTTGGTCTTCCAGATTCATTAGGGTTTCAAAGCTGTTGGAGTTGGGCGTTTTAGATTTGTTGGCCAGTTCAAATCTTGCATTGGCTGAAGGTTTTTTGCCTCCTCTTCTGCGATTGACTACTTTTGTAAATCCATCTGATTCATTCTTGTCTGCTTGGGTGCTTTCAGCTGTAATTTTGTTAAGGGGGCAGTCCCTGAATAAGTGCCCCAGTTGGTGGCATTTCCGGAATCTAAATGGAACATGTTCATAGTCTATCATTTGAATCCATTCAGAGTCTTCGTGTCGGAGTCTTACCTTGTCTGGCAGGGGTTGTTTGAGGTCCATGTAGACACAGATGCGCGCATAGGAGGTAAATCTGCAATACTTGGTATCTTCCGCCGCTTTAATGAACTCTCCGAGCTTGTTTCCGATTTCCTTCAGAGATGATTCTTCCCAATATTCCCAAGGGAGTGAGTAAAGCCTGATCCATACAAGCGCACAGCTGAGATCTTCCTTATCTGGGTTGAATCTCTTGACCCATCCTCTCAGGTACAGGCCTGCAGCATTAAAGAAGTAAGGACCTCCATCTACTACTCTGTTGCGATCCTCCAGATAGTTGAAGACTACAGTGAAGAAGCCTTTGGGTCCAATGTGCAGGGAGATGTGGCCTTTAGGAGCCCATTTTGCTTTAATCCAGCTACTGAGAGCTCTTTCCGTTGGCTAGATCCCGATAAACTTTCCAATAAGAGCATGGTCACACATGTATTGGATTCGGGCATTTATTCTGTGGCTGGGAAAATCCACAGTGGGCATTGTGGCAGCTACCGGTTTGCAGGTGGCCAATCTGATCGTAGAACCTTCTTCCTGATTTGTGCAGTCGTCCTTGTCGTTTGTTCTGTTCTGAGAAGTATCATTGCGATTTGGAACGGAATCATTCTCTTGTCCTTCCTGTCTTGAATCGTCAGGGTTTGGGGGAGGGGCAGAGGCCCCTCCCTTCACGGGCGTCATGGTGAGGCTAATCAATGGCGAAAGGTGGCTGTTACGGAAGGTAGAGCAGCAGAGGGCAGGGAGCAGATGGCAGAGTTTGCAGGCCTGCCGTGGCAGTCTGGGCAGAGCCCAGCGGGAGAGTCGCCCAAACCCTAAACGCTGTTCACCATAACTGAACCAGTCCCGCGCTCCTTCTTCCCATCACTGTAAAACCCTGCCACATCATACATTAAAATGATTAAAATTAATCATTATAAACTAATTTACAATTTTTAAATACAAAATTATGTTTAAAAACATATTGAAACAATCACAAAACTAAACCATTAATAGAAAATTTTAAAATTAATCTACCACATAATACATTAAAATGATGAAAATGAATCATTATAAACTAATTTACAATTTTAAATACAAAATTATGTTTAAAAACATATTGAAACAATCACAAAACTAAACCACTAATAAAAAAAAAAAAATTAAAAATTATGTTTAAAAACATATTCAAACAATCACACAACTAGGGGAGGGACACCATTACCTGTGCACCCTCCCCGCCACGTCGCCTGCCACCATGTGAATCGTATGAACTTAGTACGACAGCTATCTACCGTGGAGGTCCGCGTGTTGGGCACCGTGTCATTGGGTTAAAACATCGTTCCGCGCCGTGTTTAGGGTTCATTCTGCGTCATTTGTGCAATGTGTTGTTTTCTGTTTGTTTTTATGTTCGGGTCTAGTTGTTGGGCATTACCCTCCGTTGAAGACGGCGTGGGACGGCCCCAGAACATGCGCGCTTCATCCGCTAACCAAGAGCTGATGTCTGCCATTGTTCGAGGTTACGCGTCCATGGTTGGAATAGGGTTTCTAGCTTTCTTGTGGTTTTCTGCCTGGATTTGTTGGTTATTTTGGACCGCCGGTGGTACAGGGTTTCTTTGGTGGTGGTTTAATTCATGGTTTTTGTTGTTTGGGGAGAAGCTAGTTGCATTTTTAGTGAGTTCGAGTTCAAAGGATTTTTTAACAGGTAATTACAGGTTTTTCTGTTTTTTGTTGGTTTTTTTTGTTGTCTAATGGATAATTTCCAACTCATTGCACTTGTTGCAGGTGTGGCGAGCTTCGGAGAAGGTCTGGTAAAGGTGTGGCAAGCTCCGTAGAAGGTCTGGCGACCATCCATGGCTTCTATCTGGTAGGATTTTAATCCTACCAGCTATTTCTATGTGTTTTTCAACACAAAACACCTTATTGGAATTTTAGTTAACTTTGCATGGCAGGTTTTAAGGGTTTAGGGTTTTGCAGGTTAGGGGTTTAGGGTTTTGCAAGTTATGGGTTTAGGGTTTAGTGTATTTAACTCATTTTGTTCTTTCTTTGGTCTCTTGGTCTCTGAATTTAGATTTAAATGCACACTTAGCTTTATAATGTTTCACTGTGGCTGCGGCCGTGAGAGTATTCAGGGAGAGGTAGAACCCATAGTGAGGTTCGAGATTTTCTGTGCTGAGCCATGGAAAAGAAAAAGAGGCAGCTGCAGTTTCCTCTTTTTCAGAGAGCAGTACCCTTATATTTGTTGTTGCAAATGCTTGTTAAGATGACATGGCTTCTTCTTCTACTATTGATAAAGCTAATAGCAATACCAATTCTCTACCAATAGTGGAAACCCTAGAAATCGATGTCATCCCTCATGACCACCAAAACCCTCCATCGCTTCCTCATGCCTCCACTTCCTTCTCAAGCCTCTGAAATGAGTGCCAGATATTGTAGTGGAAGGTTGAATTATCTATTAGATCACTGGTTAGGGCCTTTTTGTATTTTACTTCAGATTAGTCGTATTTCAGTCCTTATGAAATTCCAGAGATTCCAATAACCAAAGGAGATGCACAAATACATCTACTTAACCTTTGCTTGAGGTCATTTTTTAGTGATTATTGTGAGGGATTATTCATTGCTTACTTATGAACATGAGATGTAGAATATAAGGCCACAAAGTAGCTTGACAACAAGGCTGCAGGATATGTTGAGAAGTCTGCACATATAAGTTTGTCTTCCAGCGATTTCCTTGGAAAATAAATAGCCCAAAGGAAAGTGAATAAATTTAGAGGGTTTATATCAACGAAGACATACCACTATAATGTGATTTAAGTTCAGTGTCCATCCCTCGCTTTCTGCTTCAGTTTTTTTTCCCTAGTTCATGCCACAATTCCTTATTTTGAAGACCAAAATTATACTTAACCCAAATCAGCAATTTCATCGAATGAGTGTGTCGAGTAGAGAAATTCAATGAGTTTGATTAGGATCTGTGTAAACATTTATGACATCGATCTTCAAATATTTAAACCCATATGAATCTAATAAAAAATGTAAGCCTTAAACCCATACATTTAACAAGGAGAAGTTCCATGTTGCTTTAGGCTTCCAGATTCGAATGACGGACCTTTATATAATTAGAGCTTTAAAAATTCATGAAGTCTAAATTAGGACAAGACCTAATAGGGTAGTAGAGAATATAACTCCAACAAAGGACCAAAAGGATACCTAAGATCCTTAGAGAAAACAATGACCTGCAAAACTGGAGATGAGAATAAGAGGGATTTAAAACTAGACATTCATAAAAGTAATAACAATATTTAGTTAAGAAGTTACTCTTTTGAAAAAGGTTTTAGATGTTAAGTTTTTATAGCGATAGGTTTAAATCTTTAGAAGAAGGTTTTAAGGCACTGGGTTTAGCTTTATGGTTGGGAGTAGTATGTTTAGGTTTTAGGTCAATAGGTTTAGGTTTAAGGTTTTTAATATTGATATTAAATGGTTATTGTGTTATTAAAATTGAAATAGGTGATATTAAATTGTTATTATAAGAATGCCACATCATATTTATCATCTCATAAATTTTTTAATAAAATATGCAGTTGTGATCTTGAATGGATAAATTACTTATACAAATTCTTTTCATTCTTATACCACTAAACTTAATCTTAATTATTATATAGTAATTTGTTTTGCTTCCTCAATCTTCCTTCAACATACCATTGACATACTCTAAATGGTATTGGCTAATAAAAACATAACACATACAATACCTTCTCCCAAAACTGCTAAATCAAAAATAGAAACACTAAAACCATGTATACAAAACAATCTTCAAAATTGTCAAATCTTTGTGTAAACAATACAAACAATGAAACAATGAATAAAATGATCTCTTATAAATCTTTGTTTTCCAATCACTTATTTATTGTTCAAATATTCATGCGTTATTGAAGCAAACTAATACAATTTCCATATTTTTAAATTAGATGATTTAGAAAATTAGATGCTTTATAAGTAGCCAATGAATATATAGTGGATTAATAGCTTGGACTTTTCTATAAATTTATTTTTGCTGTGATTTCATTTTGATTGAAAATGAATATTTCCATATTTTTAAATTAGAAGATTTAGAAAATTAGATGCTTTATAAGCAGCCAATGAACATATAGTGAATTAATAATTTAGATCTTTCTATAAATTTATTGTTACTTTGGTTTCATTTTGATTGAAAATGAATATGTAAATTGATCTAAACGACAAACAATGAAAATAATAGTTTTAAATTTATACTAATATGTTTTAATTTATTGATATATGAAAATTTAGAAATATATAAATTTAATTGTAAAAAAGGAAAAATAACACACAACAAAACAATCTGCCACATCATACATTAAAATGATGAAAATTAATCATTATAAACTAATTTACAATTTTTAAATACAAAATTATGTTTAAAAACATATTGAAACAATCACAAAACTAAACCATTAATAGAAAATTTTAAAATTAATCTGCCACATAATACATTAAAATGATGAAAATGAATCATTATAAACTAATTTACAATTTTAAATACAAAATTATGTTTAAAAACATATTGAAACAATCACAAAACTAAACCACTAATAAAAAAAAAATTAAAAATTATGTTTAAAAACATATTCAAACAATCACACAACTAGGGGAGGGACACCATTACCTGTGCACCCTCCCCGCCACGTCACCTGCCGCCACATGAATCGCATGAACTTAGTATGACAGCTGTCTACTGTGGAGGTCCACGTGTTGGGCACCGTGTCATCGGGTTAAAACATCATTCTGCGCCGTGTTTAAGGTTCATTTTGCGTCATTTGTGCGATGTGTTGTTTGCCGTTTGTTTTTCTGTTCGGGTCCAGTTGTTGGGCATTGCCCTCCGCTGAAGATGGTGCGGGACAGCCCCAAAACCTGCGCGCTTCATCCGTTAACCAAGAGTTGATGTCCGCCATTGTTCGAGGTTACGTGTCCATGGTTGGAATAGGGTTTCTAGCTTTCTGTGGTTTTCCGCCTGGATTTGTTGGTCATTCTGGACCGCCGGTGGTATAGGGTTTCTTTGGTGGTGGTTTAATTCGTGGTTTTTGTTGTTTGGGGAGGAGCTAGTTGCATTTTTAGTGAGTTCGAGTTCGAAGGATTTTTTAACAGGTAATTGCAGGTTTTTCTGTTTTTTGTTGGTTTTTTTTGTTGTCTAATGGCTAATTTCCAACTCGTTGCACTTGTTGCAGGTGTGGCGAGCTCCGGAGAAGGTTTGGCAAAGGTGTGGCGAGCTCCGTAGAAGGTCTGGAGACCATCCATGGCTTCTATCTGGTAGGATTTTAATCCTACCAACTATTTCTATGTGTTTTTCAACACAAAACACCTTATTGGAATTTTAGTTAACTTTGCATGGTAGGTTTTAAGGGTTTAGGGTTTTGCAGGTTAGGGGTTTAGGTTTTAGTGTATTTAACTCATTTTGTTCTTTCTTTGGTCTCTTGGTCTCTGAATTTATATTTAAATGCATACTTAGCTTTATAATGTTTCACTGTGGCTGCGGCCATGAGAGTATTCAGGGAGAGGCAGAACCCATAGTGAGGTTCGAGATTTTCTGTGCTGAGCCATGGAAAAGAAAAAGAGGCAGCTGCAGTTTCCTCTTTTTCAGAGAGCAATACCCTTATATTTGTTGTTGAAAATGCTTGTTAAGATGACATGGCTTCTTCTTCTACTATTGATAAAGCTAATAGCAATACCAATTCTCTACCAATAGTGGAAACCCTAGAAATCGATGTCATCCCTCATGACCACCAAAACCCTCCATCGCTTCCTCATGCCTCTACTTCCTTCTCAAGCCTCTGAAATGAGTTCCAGATATTGTAGTGGAAGGTTGAATTATCTATTAGATCACTGGTTAGGGCCTTTTTGTATTTTACTTCAGATTAGTCATAGTTCAGTTCTTATGAAATTCCAGAGATTCCAGTAACCAAAGGAGATGCACAAATACATCTACTTAACCTTTGCTTGAGGTAATTTTTTAGTGATTATTGTGAGGGATTATTCATTGCTAACTTGTGAACATGAGCTGTAGAGTATAAGGCCACAAAGTAGCTTGACAACAAGGCTGCAGGATATGTTGAGAAGTCCGCACATATAAGTTTGTCTTCCAGCAATTTCCTTGGAAAATAAATAGCCCAAAGGAAAGTGAATAAATTTAGAGGGTTTGTATCAACGAAGACATACCACTATAATGTGATTTAAGTTCAGTGTCCATCCCTCGCTTTCTGCTTCAGTTTTTTTTCCCTAGTTCATGCCACAATTCCTTATTTTGAAGACCAAAATTATACTTAACCCAAATCAACAATTTCATCGAATGAGTGTGTCGAGTAGAGAACTTCAATGAGTTTGATTAGGATCTGTGTAAACACTTATGACATCAATCTTCAAATATTTAAACCCATATGAATCTAATAAAAAATGTAAGCCTTAAACCCATACATTTCACAAGGAGAAGTTCCATGTTGCTTTAGGCTTCGAGATTCGAATGAGGGACCTTCATATAATTAGATCTTTAAAAATTCATGAAGTCTAAATTAGGACAAGACCTAATAGGGTAGTAGATAATATAACTCCAACAAAGGACCAAAAGGATACCTAAGATCCTTAGAGAAAACAATGACCTACAAAAATGGAGCCCAACGATACCTAAATTGAAAATATAAAACCATAAACTCCTTGACAAAAGATAAATACAGAATATGTTTCTTCAGTAGTATGCATCTCACTATCTTTGTGTAGCTTCGGGTTAGGGATTAAAGATTTATGCACAAATATGTCTAAACTTATCACTGAACAACAACGAATTTAGATCTCTGGCCCTCTAGTCAAATCTCAGTCCTTTGCTACTACTGCACAATGCATAAACCTCTAAATTTTGTATGTATTTGACCTTCCTTAGAAAGTTCAAGACTATGCTAGATGAAACCTCCTCAAATAGATCAATACTCACAAGATGCTTCTAGCGACTTCAACCTTCCTTAGGATATCAATTCTATGTTGGTCGCAAACATAAGATTAGAGATAGATCCAACAAAAACTTGATTGATGCATAAGAGGACTAGAAATTCCTCCTTGCCTATTAAATTTATGCTATTGCTCTCCCCGCAATTCCTA
>APFE030394810.1:56930-77107 GCA_000404065.3 Pinus taeda
AAGACACATTACACATGATTGTACATATTGCATTAGTATGCAGGTGGCTGTCATCATAATTTGAAACCCTCGAATCTTGATGGACTACTGCCATTGAATAAGTTTTGTCAATTCTTGTTTTAGTTAAGCCAGTCATAAGTCATTTCCTTTTGCATTGAGTCAGTTTTTTCAGTCATGTTGGTTTCATAATTAATGTCAGTTTAAGTCAAGTTCCAGTAAATAAATGTGTCAAAGTCTTGTGTTGTTTGTCGAAATAATGACTCCATAGCCCAATGGACGAAGGCACTGTCTGCTCACCCAAAGATTTGCAGTTCTTGGCACCTCCAAGGAGTTGGAGCTACCATCCCCCATTGGAGCCAATGTTAGAGTCGGTCTTGTCAGTCCTCCATCACAGATCAAAACTCTTTCTGCATCTCATTTTTAGGTGTCTCGCTCCATTCACTCAGCTGCATTCCACTAGAGGAGTGCCATGATCTCACGGAAGGGTCTTGTCAATTCATTCCCCTCATGTCTGGCACCTGCTGGCTTAGGTCTTTTCACTAATGTTCAATAAAGTCCATGATAGTCAATGTTTGATCCTTTAATGGACAAGAGTCATTTTCAGTCATTAGGTCTAGGGATCAGATAAATTGGTCTTTAAACATGTCCAATAAAGCCATGCAGGCCAGAGGGAGACCCTTACAAAGTTGTTATTTAAAGATTTTCATCGTCATGTTGATAGATTACGAATGTTCTTCAAAACTCTATTTTGAAGAAAAGTCAAACAGTGTGTCATTTGTGATAATTTTCAAAAACGTTTCCAGTTGATCTCTTCAGGCACAGTCATGGTTTCCTTGGCCAAATGCCATGTCAACAACCCCTGCAAAAAAGTGTCGAAAATTTCATCATTTTAGCTAAAAATTCAAAGGGAAAAGTGAAATACAGAGTTGCATTAAATCAGGAAAAAGAGCCAAAATAAAAACATTATCAAAGTGGGTTTTGAAGAAACAAAAATTAAAGCCATGACTCCAAGTTCTTTATATAAGATGCCCACAAGAAACAAATTCATTGTGCACACTAAGGATAGAGAGAAAAATTTCAAAAGTGATTTTGAGAAGCTAGCACGCGTTTTGAGTGAGTTTGGAGGAGTTTTCAAGGGCGCGACGCATAGACAAAGGAGTGCGGCACACATAGAGAGCGCGGTGCACAGGGTGCAACCCCACAGTGGTGAAACTACACGGGCACGGCACACACAAAGGGCAGGGCACACTGGGTTTGATGCGCGGCGCATACCCACAAAGGCCTGGTTTTGTCCCAAGTTTCCAACAAATCGCTTTGAATCCCTTCCAATTGATAAGTAGGGTCAACATCTTGATGGCTCATGTATTTTTCTGAATATGATGATGGTTTATGGATGTGTATAGTTGCAATAAAAATGCCTAAACCCTACCACTTGAAATCATCAAAACCATTGTTGCGAGGGTTGAAAATTGTTGTGTTGATGCCAAGGCTCCTCCTCCCTTTCATTTTTCCCCTTCTTTCCATTGTTCCCTTCCCCCCTATCCCATTTTTCCCTATTTTTTACTTACCCTAAAACATTACTAAACCCCTATTCCCTATCCCATCCACTCATTTTTCAAACATAAAACCCCAAAATCCTACCTTATAAAATCCCCAAACCCTCCTACATGTCCCTAAACAACATTTCCCCCCATAACCCCTAATCCCATCATATTATTCCCCTTCCTAACACTCCATTTTGCATTGTTCCCCTTGGTGGCAGAGTTCATAACAACACATAGTTGCATACATCATCAAAGGGCCATCCAAGCATAGTCCATATATAGCAGTCATGGCATCTGAGCATTCATCAGAGTATGAGGTGGAAACCCAAAGTGATTCATCCTCAGAAGAACAGGCTCCCCGGAGACATCATAAAAGTGGCAAACATGTTAGGGATGAGCCAATCACCCTCACAGAAGTCGAGGCCCGCCCTCTTGCTATGTCATGTTTCCAGCATCTATCATGTTTTGAGTTTTGTCAAAAAGGTGGCTAATGTTCGAGTTCATCATGAGTTGGCCCATCTTTTTGTGCTTCACTTACATGAAGATCACTATATCTTGGCCAGTGTCACCTTCACACTGACACCTGAAACTGTCTCATTAGCAATTGGCATACCGAATGTTGGAGAACAATGGCACAAGAAACAGAAGGTTGATCGGCAACATTATGAGCCATATATTAAGGCCAGTTCCTTGAGGCAGCTCCAAAGAGTCTTTCCATTCCGATAGTTGAAAGATGAATATGCTCCACTCATGAAGTTGATCATGAAATATTTCATCTGTGAGGGGAGGTTATCTCATTTATATGCTTATCACATCAGGTTGCTCATGCACTTTACCAGGGTACGGATGATGAACATCCCATATTTCATTGCAGGAACATAGAGAGGATGAACACCTTCATGCAGCATAAGACCCCTCAGCAGCAACTTAATAGTGTTTATCATTTTGCTCTGATTCAGATTTTGGTGGTTCATCAACTGGGATTACAGGGCATTACTTGGGATGATTTCATCTCCAGTGACCTCTTTAGCACTTCACAGGTATTATCATAGGTTGAATATGAGAAAGGTGGTCCTTCCCATCAGTATGAGCACCATGAGACCACTACTATGCCAGTATTCATCACCTATCAGAGAGGCAGTAGACATTTGTTTGCAGCAGCAAAGCGAGTGTTATCTCCACCCGGGGTGGAAGGGGCCTCGCTTCTGACATCGGCAACACAGGTACAGGACAGGGGAAAGAGGCCCATGCATGACGAGGGGCCATCAGGTGAACGAGAGGCCAACTTCATCCTCATTCATGATGATGATACATATGTGGAGAGTGCCAAGATTAGGAGGACCATCCAGGAGCAGCAAACAGAGATCCAAGCCTTGTTTCTCAATTTGGAGAGGGCCAAGTGGATTATCAGGTATTTGGAGCAGAGGAACAAACAGCTCAAAGACCAGCATGAGATCATGGAGCTGCAAAACATCCGCGAGAATCGCCAAGCTACTCAACATAGGAGGATTGAACTCACTCCATTAGAGCAAGAGATTAAAAATGACCGAGAGTCTTGGCTCGAGCGTATCAACATCCACCTTGAGAGACTGTTAGAGAAGGCCGACAAGGACAAAACCATATTGACGCGGATGGTTAATCACTACAGGACACGGAACATGAGTTCAAAGGCTCGGATAAGGAGTTTGAAGGAGAAATTGGGGAGAGCGACAAAGAGACAAAAGAGGCAAAAAGAGAAAGATCAACTTCGAATATTGGTTGTGTTAGCGCTTGGAATTCACCTAGGATGAGATAGATAAACTCTCAAGGCTACATCAAACCATTTCACCTCGTAGCTAGCCCTACGAGGTATGAGAAGGCTCTCTCGGGTCAAAACTCGATGGATTTTGTCAATAGGATGAGTTGACCAATTAGGAACAAGGATTTTAGGCTAGTAAATTGATATAGGAAGGTTTGCTTTGGGGTTTTGAATTGAATGACGGGGCTTTTCTAGGCTGAATGGGCAACATCACAGCTTGAAACAGAGAAATATAATGACTACACAGATTATTAACTGAGGCAAGGTAGGCAAGCAATTTAACACCAAATCTAGATTTTAATGGGATGGAAAGACTGGTGAGGAGCTAAGGAGGGCAGACAATAACTCTGAATCCTCCTTAAACAGAAGAAAACATCGAATGTGAGCAAATTTATAGGAGGAGCATATAATACTATGAATTCCTACCTAATCACTCCATTTGCTCAATTAGATATGATCATGAGGTGAATGAAACATGACAGTCTAACAGTTTACATATGAGACAAAGGAAAACCTATGCTAAATCAACATACCACATGAATCTCAGCAAACAGAGCTGTGAAATTCCATTAATTTCTCTGCCACAAACTGTACAAGAAAGTTCTGCTATGCTCCAGCAGCTCCCAGCACTCAGAAAAAACTCTTCTCTTCTCTCTCTCCTGACTCTAACCCTTTAGATGATTATCTTTATACATTAAATAAACTATGAGAAGCGTTAATTGATTGATAAAAACAAGGAGCAGTTACATCAATAATAATAAAAAATAGGAAAACCCTGCTCTAAAAGGAATAGCGTTGAATTTGTTTGTTGATGACCAATGAATTAGTAGGACGCGTAGCTAGATTTCCTGAACTGCAGCTTGAAGACCCCAAAATAGATCAACCAATTCGATTTCTGTGCTGGGATAGTTATCTGTATTTAAATTTGGCTTTTGACTTTTATTCTCTCCCACGATGTCACGGCAAGTGTCTGCTGAAGGCCGTTTCCATGCTACCACATATTTCCCTGAGATGAATCGACTGCCACGTTACATTTTCCCTTTTGCTGCTAGACCAAAATAGCACTGGAAATGTGGAGTGTATCCAGTTTTTTCTTGTGCATTCAACCCGGCCTTACTTGCCGCCATATCCCGCAGAAACAACATAGAGCATAGAGGGAGGATTCTATTGGCGTGTGTATGATCGATGCCTGTATAAATGATGCTCTAAGAAATCTTCAAGAAGTTCCATTTGAGGGGCTTTCCAAGAACAAAATTCAGGAAGGCCTGTGTTTCCTTGACCAAGAAATATATCATTTCTTCATTTGGAAATCCATCAGTGGCACGAAGTTTAGAAAAAAATTTCGTTTGCCAGTCCAGGGATTTCTTACTTCTTCTCCTGCAGACGGCTTGAACATTCACACTTGAATCTTTGAGCTTTTTTCTACACACCTTTCTTTATTGTAAAGGGTCTTTCCATACAACAGTGCAATAGCCCAGGTTGAAAGATTATTGAACTCCCGCTATGTGTGTCATCGGAAATCCCTTTTCTGCGTGGATATGTTTCACCCTTCTACTAATCGTAGAGCAGTCCCTCTGAAACATGCCCGAGTCCTCCTTGCTCAGAACGTATTTCTGATGGTTTACAATGCTGCCTTTCAATGTCTGTTTGCCAGAAATACGCTTTGTTGAGTAAAAAGCGTGATGAGGGATTTGAATCCCTATTTCCATATATTCTAAACTTGTTTTAAATGCAATATATCACATGTAATTTTGTTGGCGCAGGCCATGCGATCTTATCTGATGCTACCGTTACATGATATCTCGGTTGGTGATTTCCTGGGAAAGAAAACGAGTTTGAGTTAAATATCAATTAAAGCCTCCTATGATCTCTTTTCTTCCCCAAGTGCCCACAATGAGAACAATGGTGCTCTCTTTTAGTGCGCATGTCACCAGGAAGTTCTGATTCAACATGGTTCAACACTGATGTATCCATCTCTGAAAGTGATGATGCATTCCCCTGTGTCTCAAACAACTGAAATTTTACATTCTGTGAATGTACTGGCCAATGTGGTGGATTCAACTCAGCATCATTCACCCCAAATAAATCAAAGTGAGCATTTGCGTTATATGACGCTGAGCGTTCCCAATATCCATCACGATTTCGCTTCATCCCTATTCTCAAAACATTATGATTTTCTGATATATGATCCCCCTATTTCACCAGCTTAAAATTTGAGGTTCATTTTGGGCATCTCCTTTGGTGATAGGCGAAGACTCATCTGGCAAGCGCCATTGTTGGTGGGATCTTGCTTCACCTTTACGTTTTGGATGCCAAGAAGCATCGGATTTCACTTCGACTTCACAAACATCCTCTGGATAATTTTTCATTACCGATGCAATGTTCCCTAATGAAACATTCTTCAGACATATAGGGCACTGCCGCTTTCGTGTATGCTGGGTGAGCTCTATCAAAGATTGAAGATCAAAACAACCCATACGTTCACAAGGTTTAAACCTTCCAGCTACTCTTATACGCGATCCACTCATCGGACAACGGAGATTCACTGTAACAGAATCTGAAACAACTTCAGGATGACTATCACCATCTTCACTGTTTTCCAGAGAGCCACCACGGTCCACCACCGATACAACGCCGAACACGAGCAAGAGCCTCTTCTAAAGGTTCACCTTCTGTCTCATGAGACACTAAACGCAGAACCTGTTCAGAAGTTCGCTGGTTCCTTCCCTGCAATGAAGCAATGGCAGTCTCCACTTCTGATTGCGATGCTAAAGAAACAAAACCAAAAGCACGAGGCACTCCATCTTTACGATTATAAACGACTTTTGCACCTAAGACATTCCCATTTTCACTAAACAAATCTCTCAGGGTCTCCTCCCATTCTGTATGCTACAGCAACAATCTCAAATTCTTGCATGATGTCAGTGAATTCTAATATTTCTTTATGTACTTCCAGGATTACCGCCAGAGGGCGTGCTCTGCAATGAAAAATATATATCGAAACAGACCATGCTCCTCTGTCAGAAGAGTTGCAAGGAAACAACACCATATCCCATCCAGACCCAAAATTTTTATGCCCTTCACTGAATCATGCTAGTGTGGTGACGAACAACAGGGAGACCATGCATTACAGTGTCTGTAAATGCAATACCTGCAGCTTCTAATGGCCAAACAGAGAACATTTCTGGAAAATCTGAAACAACATCTGCCCACACTGGTAGCAGTGACATTTAGCTTTCAAATAAGGGTGTCAAGAAAATGTGGGTCCGTGGAAGATTAATTGGAGGTGAAAGGCAATATGTATGATATGCTCCATCACAGGCATCACATATTAGAAGACAATCAGCGCACTCATCAATACCACAGGCTTTGCAAAGACTATCATCTGTACTTGATGAAGGAGGGCCACACTGCTTATTTTGTAGGCAGGGGCTTACAATATGTCTGAATTACTCTTTTCAAGGTTCCTTTTTATTGTCTCCATAAACTATCCAAGCAAGATTACGAAGACCATAACGCATCATTGTCTCTATTTGCAAGTGTTGCATTTTTATAACCATCCGTGTACCATCTTTCAAAATAACACCATGAACTTGTGCAATTGATACTGCTGCAATTGGTATTTTCTCCACATAGCTTTTTACCTCTGATTGCTAATGATATTCGGAATTGTGCTTGTGCAGGGATAGGAGCTTTGAAGTCGCTGCCAGTTTGAAGAGCTGAAGATAAATTACATAATATAAAAAGCAACATTTAAATGATTTCTTCTTCAAAACCCTGTTTTGAAGAAGAATCAATCTCTGACATGAGACGGAGTCTAACAGACGGAAAAGACGATTTTTAGACAAAAAAATCTTTGGCGGTAGATTTCCCAAAAAACGTCGTTTAGGGCCTCAAAACGGCTCCGGAAGTTTAGGACCCAAAAAACTGCTAAAAATAGTAAATTGTGCTATAATTAAGGAAACTAAAAGAACTGAAAGAAGCACTAGAGGGGATCCACGTGGAATTAGCCGGTGGCCACCAATATCCACCTAGATCATATAAAAAAGCCCTTTTGTTTTTTTCTTCCAATTGTTGGGGTGTCAAACTTGTAGGTTGTGGATGGATGGGGGAAACAACAATTCCATCCCTATAGTTGTGAGTGGTAGGCTTCCTTGTTGCCATAATTTTTCTTTCCACTTTTCTTGACAACCTGAATGCCTTCTACAATGAGTCAGGTTCCCAAAGGTGAACCTCATGTTGGATGTTATCCTTTAAAGTCCCTATGAACATATCAATCTTATGCTCCTCTGGAATATTTTTTACCCTTATATTCAACTTTTGGAAGTCCTCAATGTGCTTCCTCATTAATCCCTTTGGTTTGAGGTTTATCAATTGGCTAAAAAAAGTGTTGTTTTTCGTATCCTCATAATGTGCTGTCATTGCTTCCGTAAATATTGCCCAAGTCACAATTTGTTTATGAGAGCAAATCCATTGATACCATACAAACTGGTTTGGTTCCAAATATAAAGTTGCAATGCGTACCTTTTGTGTGTTTTTCACATTATGGAGATCGAAAAATTGCTCCATCTGTAGTATCCATGTTACGGGATCCTTTCCATCAAACTTCCTTATATCGATCTTTGGAACATGGTGGATCTTTGTTCTAATGTTAGAGTCTATGAAATCATGATTAACATTCATTTTTTTCTCATCGTGAGTTTCATCTACAACATTGTCGCCATTAAGAAGCCTTTCTTGTAGCAACTTTGTCAAACCTTCCTTCAATCCTTCAATGTCTTTCTTCAAATATTCCATGTTGTCATTCTTCAAATCATGATTAACATTCCTTTTGTTCTCATTATGATTTTCCTCTCCTACCTTTTTTCCATTAGGAAGCCTTTCTAGTAACAATGTTTTCATACCATCCATATTAGCTTCCACCTTAGCTTCCATGTCGTCCATCTTAGCTTCCATGCCATTCATATTAGCTTCCATGCCATTTATCTTAGATTCCACGCCATTTATCTTAGCTTCTGCTAGCTTTTGTGAGAGTGACATTTGTTGCACTTGGTCTCGTACTTTTGATATATCATGTAACATTTCTTCCTCTTCTTCATGAGTCATGCTAGAGCTTTCAAGTTGTTTATTAGGTGTTTCCATTTTCTTTCTTCAGGGCATCAATTACCGATAATAATGCTTCACTATGCCCTTTGAATTCCTTCAAACTAATTTTTCAAACCAAGCTTATGCAAATATTTAAAAAAAATACACACCCATTTTCACTTTGTAGGCACTCGATATTGAATCTGATGTATCTCTGTAATTCCAAATATTTGAGTTCTGAAATTGTGATTTGTAGTAGCTCTCTATTGCCTCTTTCCAATGCCACCAGTCTGATCGAATTTAGATTCTCCAAGAAAGAGTTATGCACAATCTCCCAAGATGACCTGATTATATACCTTTTCAGAAGAGAGAACTTGTATGAAGTGCCACATGTCATTGTCTTGACCTTAGGATCTAAAAAATATACACAGGAAACTACAGTCTGTCCTCTTTCTATAATTTCTTACGAAATTTCAATCTAATGCTCAAAACAAAAGTTATGACTATTTTCCCCAGGTCACCTATTTGGAATGTAATTCGGGAGTGTGCAAAAAGGCAAACTTTCTCAAATCATATCTTCGCATGTTATGAAACTAGCTCACAAAATGATAGGAAAGATAGTTGAACGCCTTAGAATTCAGCCTCTTCGAGGGGGAAACCTTCTTTACATTACACAAATGAACAATTCTTAGATGATACAAATGAAAAGACCTCCTTTCTATATATAGTAGTCTCAAGGGTCATAATATAATCAGAGCCGACATAACAATAATAATGTAAGGGCACAATATTTGTAGCGACATGATTCCTCGGTGACGCACGCACCAGTACAGGCTACTTTTTATTATCTTTATTTGGTCTGGGGACCTCCCTCATCTATGTATGGTTTAGCCTAGGAAAACTTGGCACCATAGGCACTACAGTTGGAAACTCCATACTCACAACCTCTATAGTAGCTCTCTCAGAGGCGATAATTTCCCTAGTACTAGTGGTCTCGGCTGGTCGGGACATTATACTAAGAATAAAGTACTGAGTGTCTTAAGATAACTTTTCAAACATAGAAGCAGTAACCAAATCCACATAAAGCCAAGGATTCATAAACACTCGACAACTCAACTCAAAATTCTCAGAATGGAAAGTGTTTCTCATAGGGAAACTACACGTAATTTATAGGTGAATTCAAATTCAAATTCGACCATTCCCCCCAAAGTCCATTCATAAATTCTAGATTGGCGGTAGATTTTCAAAGATTTCATTCTTAAATTCAGCCTTAAATTCTTCCCCCCCTCCCCTGCTCCTCTTAATTGTCTCCTCACTATCAAATCATGAACAGGGACGATAACGGTCACTTTCTGGTTGTGATGCACAATATCCTCCCCTATAGTGTAGCTTCATTTGCGCTTCTTCTGGTATTGTGACACCATTATGTTTCACGCAGACCCCCTATCACGTAGCTCTACAAACCGGGTAATGTATTTTATAGTCCCATGTCTCCTTGCAGCTACCCGGAGTGCTAAGACTATGCTACCCCCATGTAGTCATTGGATCAGATCCCCAATGTATGTCTTCAATCGACTTCCATTTACTTTTCAAGAAAATGGATCTCCATTCAATTTCACGAGATGAACTACTCCACCATCAAAAATATCCTTGATTACATATGTCCTCAACCAATGCATCTAAAATTTTCCTGGAAACTTATCAAACTTACTATCATATAATAAAAACTAAGTCATTTACCTTGAAGGTGCATAGTTTGATGTGTTAATCATGCCATGCCTTTTGGCATTCTTTCTAAACCTGTTGATGGAATCCATCCAAAAATCTATCTTCCTCGAGATCTGCTAGCTGTGCGAGCCTTTCCTTTAAGACTCCATGGTCCACCATTCCTATAAAATATGCTATGCGTAGACTAGGCAGAATGCACTCCATAGGCATCACAGCTTCTATGCCATAGAGTAGTCTAAAAGATGTATGACTAGTAAGCCTCTTACAAGTAGTTCTGTAAGCCCATAATAGTGATGATATGTGCACATCCCAATCATTCCTTTGTGCATTACAAACCTTTGTTAGTGCATTCTCCAATATCTTATTAAATTCTTCAACTGTCCCATTGGCTTGAGGATCATATGGCGTACTCTGCTGGTAGTAAACTTGGAATTCTTGTGTTAGCACATTCATCATTTCATTGAGGAAATGCATACTGCGATCACTCATCAAAATTTTCATGCAACCAAACCTTGTCAACACATACTCAAATAAGAACTTCATTGTTTCTCCCCTGTATCGTCCTTCATGGGTTGTGCCTCCACCCATTTGGTCAAATACTCGACCACGGTGATGATATAGTATGCACCTGTCTTCTTTCCTAGAGGTTGAATCGGTTCTACAAAATCAATTTCCCATTTCTGAAATGGCTGCAATGATACCTGTGAATTCAAAGGTATCTCATCCCTTCGTGATGTCCTACTAGTTCTCTTACATGCATCACATGCCCTACAATATGCTTTGGAATCCTTATGCAATGTCAGCCACCATAACCCAATGCATAAAATCTTTTGCTTTGTTGTTTTTCCTGCATAATGGCCTCCTGCAGCCCCTCCATGAGCTTCAGCTAGGACACTATTTTGGTCAAAATTAGGCACATAGCATCATATTATCTCATCTGATCCCATCTTATACAAGTGGCCTGCAATCACAGAAAGGTTTGTCACACGTACCACCAATTCCTTCTTGTGTTGACTCGTGTATCCTTCTCGAGTCGTTCCCTTAGTTACGAAGTGGATAATTTCTACAAAGTTTATTGTTTGTGATGCACAGAGAAAAGAGTTGTGTGTTCCTTCCCCCCCGGCCAAATTGATGGGATTCTCTCCTATTTCAATGCAAAACAGATGTTCTGGCCCTGCATTCAATCATCCAGGCTTCAAAATTACCTACAAATCATACTCCTAAAACAACAGTAACCATTTGCATATTCTTCCCCCTAACACAGGCATGTTTACTAGGTACTTTAATGCATAATGGTCTGTATACATCTTAAAGTGTCTGCCTAGTTGGTAATGTCTGAACTTCTAGAGCACGTACACCATAGCCAACCCTTCGCGGTTTTTCATGAAATAACTCTTTTCAACCTTAGACAACTTCTTGCTTGCAAATGCTATAGGGTGATCCAATTCCCCCTCACTGGCTTGTGTCAACACTGCTCCTAGTGTAATACATGAAGCATCCATATGCACATGAAATTCCTTCTTCCAGTTCGGGATGACTAGGATCGACGCGGTGACCATTTTCTCCTTTAATACATCTAAACTCTGCTGGCATTCTTCATCCCAACTCTTGATGAACTTCCGATAGTATCCAGTATGACCTAGTGTTGCACACAATTATTTAACACATCTTGGCACCTCAAAATTAATTATATCTGTGATCTTAGGAGGGTCCACCATTAATCCTTGTCTACAGACGACATGACCCAGCAAGATTCTGAAAGGGATGCAAAATAAGCATCTTTTCAAGTTTTGCATGATTTGATACTTTCAACATGTATCCAACATCAAGCACAAACTAGCTCATGGCACTTTACCAGTCCAACACTGTCCAATCATCAAAATATACCTCCAAAAATTTGTGAATGAACTCTTTGAACACCGCGATGACTACACGCAAGAAGATTGCTGACGCATTTCTGTGCCCAAAAGGCATTACCATATACTGAAAGCATCCCCACTCAACCACGAAGGTCTTCTTACTCCTGTTTTCTGGCACGATCTTTATTTGATGGTACCAAAAGAAGCCATCAGTGAATGACTATGATTCATGTCCTACATCATGGTCTAATACCTCATCTGTGAATGGAGTTGGGAAAGGATCATGAACACAGACATCGTTGAGCTTCCTGAGATCTACGAAAATTTTGATTTTGTCCTTTTGCTTATTTTCCTGAACTACCATTGGACTCACCCAATCAGATTCCTCCACCGGTTTAGTAATACCTACTGCAAGCATCTTTTCCAACTCCAAACAATCCTTTTCCTTGTATTTTGGATTAAGGCAATATGGTCTCTTCTTAACAAGATTTTCATTCAGTTTTAAAGTTATTTTCATTACTCCCAAATCACTGATGATGCCTTTTAAGTTTGAAAATTTTGTGGGGAAAAAATCTTGGTATTTGAGGAGCAACTCAGAAACCTTATCTACTATAGCATCATCCCAATAGTCCCCTATATTCGGGAACTTTAGTTCCATCTATGTGCCAATGTTTACCTATTGGGTTTTCAGCGGCGTGGTGATATTTGGATTCTCTATCTGCAACCCCTCAACTTCATGGTGGACTTATGCCTCTGGGATGTTAATGTTCGTTCAATCCTCCTCTTCTTCTTCAGTAGTCACATTATAGCACTCCAGTGCATGGCATAGTTGGGTGCTCCAATCTGGTTGAATCAAGTCCAAAAGATCATGTGGTATTCTGAAGATCACTGCCTTGACCTCTTGCAACGCTTCGTCAATACATTTGAAACCATCTTCAAAGCTGAATGTCATCAATAATCCTTGTTTGAAAATGTCCCACTCTTTAATGCCATGGCGGAGCTCTGTTTCCATGTACCAATTCATTTGTATTACATCCAAAGTGTGATAGAATAAATGCACCCACTCTAGTTGCGGCTCCGTTCCATAAGAGTCATTCCATTTTTATAGGTGATCGCACGAATCATTCCTTCCATCATATTTCTCAGTTAGTCACACTTTTGGGCGACCAAACCGCAACCTCATCATTCTTTTGTATTCATGCCATCCATCAAAATTGTCTTTATGCGCACCCTACCACCATGCAGTTGTAGTGCGCAGTTCCAAATCCAAGGCTTGGAAGCGATGCTTCTTTGGGACTTCGCTTTCAAATGCATCCAAAAAATTATATACGTTAGTTAGACCATCATAAGAAGGCAAACTCCTTACCTCCGATTATACACAACACAATGATTAGTCATTATGTTACAACACATTGTAGATACTACATGCAACCTATTCTACCAGTGCTCCAGCTATTCATCTAAATCTGATGTACATGAACTTTTGTGGTCCCATGCAATGTGACTGTCAACTATCAGATTAACCCAATCTTGATCTCATGTCATTATGTTATAGATCTGGTCCAAATCATCATTGCTTTCCTCATAATCATGGATTGGTTCAGTATAGCTCAATCCTCCTATAGGGTCCAGAGGTACTACCACGCAGAGAGATTTTCTTTCAAATGACATCGTCTGCTTCTTCATATTGATTACTCTGTTCATTTCGATAGCCCAATCAATCCCAAGGAGCATGGGGTATGGAATGTCGTCATCCATAATCTCTATCACTTCAAAATCAACCAACGCACTCGTGCCTTCAATGTCTACCATCACTCCCTGCAATCTTCCCGTGGGGATAATCTTCTGTTGATTTTCCATTCTCAATTGAATCGGAGACCACTGCAACGCAGGTTTTCCCATCCTATCCCATGTCTATTTAGGAAAAACATTTGCATGTGACACAAGATCTAGAATAACCTGGTCCATTTCATATTCTCCTATTTGCATGGTAAGCCTCATCTCATGCCCAATTCTTTCCTTATGCTTACCAATTTTTCTGACTACGCAAGGTACTTCAAGAGAATTTTCTTTACTGACAAATATATTTATCAACTCCTGTAATCTTTTCATGGCCTTGCTATCATGTAGCAGCTTCATACATGTCTCCAAGAACATAGTAAGCATGGATGGGTCCATTTATTGAGACAACTTATCCCGACTTCCTGAGGTAGAGGCCTTAGCGAAGCTTTTCTTCACTTCCATGAATGTTTCTTTCACGTGCTCCAAGTCAAACCAAACCTCTTTTTCTAGAGCCTTTTGGACCCATCCAATTTGTTCAGGTTCTTTTCCTTTATCCTCGCCGGTCGTAATTCCACTTCACATTATGATATTCACATTAGGATCTTATTTGCGGGGTTCATCCCTCATCATCTGCAGGTTTTGGGTAGGCTTCTAAGGTTGCACCCTCTTCTCCCATCATCTTAGCTATCAATACAGGGAATCTTCTATCACGTGATCAAACTGAGTATAGTATCGACATGATAGGCATGTTGGGCTTGTACACTCCCATGCGTAGTGTCGTGGCACTCCACAATTGTAACAAATGAATTGTCCTGGACATCTACCAGGTGCTCCTCCTCCTCAGCCTCATTTGCGCCCTTGATATCCTCCACGCGCTCCGCCATTGCCTTGATCTGGAGGTTGAGTCTCTGTCTACATTCGATATACAGATGTTATTTCCATCATTAGCTCATAGCTACGGCAGTTACGCTCATTGTGGCCCACCGATTTGCAGAAGTTGTAGAAGAGCTGTTGCGGTGTCTACACAAATTTCTGCAACAAGTGAAAATTGTTAATTACATGTTTTCTATCTCCCTGACAGATAGCACACCATAGCATGGGCCCTGCACTTGTCTCTTCTTGAGCTTCTGGCCTCAGAGGCATTGGCCCACCCGCTGCAACATAACTCATGAAGACAAGGCAATGATCTTTATGATGCCCTTGACTCTTACATTTCAGACACCATACTTCTTTGCGCACCTCTAGATGAGCCGCTTGATCTAAGTGGCTCCTGAGAGACACACAGGATAAAGAGGGCTTATGAACGTTCAAAAATCAAAGTGCTCAAAATAACTTTGACCCAGGACTAAAGCGTGGATCTTGTCATCTTGATCGTGGAGGTGCAAACGTTTCGTCAAATCGAGCTTTTATGAGGGAGAACGGGCTAGTCAAAGTTTTGGTCAAAATTGGTCTATGGGCCAGGTTTAAGTATCCTACAATTTGACTGACCCCGACGCATAAAACTAGCTCCAAAAATTAGTCAAAATTGTTGCCTCGTTAATTTTCCCAATGACCCTTATTTTCTAAAATTTTAAAAACGACCTCCCTCTTTATAAAAATAAAAAATAATTATTATGAGGTGGTAGGCCACCACCCCCACCACCCTCACCACCTCAAAATATTCATAACCAAAATTATTATAAGGCCAACGACCATAACCCCCGCCAAACCCTCTAAACCATCATACATACATACATACGTACATACATACATACATACATACATACATACATACATATATATATTCGGGTCAGCGGCCATAACCCCCACCGAACCCTCCACAACCCTCCATCGCATAACCATATTGTATTATTACGAGGTGGGCACGAGCCACCCGCGGTGGACCTGGCCCACACCCCATCACCCCAACCTATATATATATATATATATATAATATATATATATATATATATATATATTATATATATATATATATATATATCTATATATATATATATATTTCTCACCCCAACTGTGTTCAATGTGTCGATATATATGCCAATTACCATCTTAAAATGCTGAGCACTGATTCTTAACAGGGCCAATCGCCGATTTTAACATTACACCGACAACACTGACAGTGGGATATAAGGGATCGGTGGGGGTCAAACCCGCCTGGCCCACGTGGGTGGCCCCCAACCTGGCAACCCCAAATACATATTGTGCCATCAACCAAAACATTAACATAAATATGCACCGTTAATACATTGGCCAAAACGGTAATGCAAAGATAACTGCACCTCCATTAAAAAGGTGAAATATTGTTAACACACCAGGTTTGGCATGGGCGGGATTTTATCCCTCGATCCCATGCTTTTCATTCCTATCTTTTACCATTACACCAACTGCTTACCTTGGTTTATCTACCCTAGAATTAATATAAACTCATTTTTTCAGTTCAAGATGGGAGAAGAGAGAATGTACGGCATGGATTTCGAGGTAGAAGGCAGGCATGGATTTCGACAAGTAATTAATTTTTTAATGCAGGAACCATGAATTTTGCAGGAAGGCAAATTTTTCACTTTGCCAGAATTTGACAAATTTTATATGGATTCTACACCTCTCATCGCCATGAGTGCAACAGTGCCATCTGTTTCTCCATTAGATTTCTACATTTTTCAGTGATTTTTAGAATGCACGTGGAACCATGATTTCAACAAAAACGAGTGGAACCATGAGCCTTGATATTTTCCCAATGAGGTAAAATTTTCCCATGTTGGAATATAGTCAAGTTTATACTTGTTTTTCATGGTTTTCTGCAGGGATTGCAATGGCGAGATCAGATTTTCCATATGAGTTGCAGATTTCTAGTCCATCCATGGAGCATAATCTTTGAGGAATCCTGGGGGAATCTAAAAGATTCCTTGAGCCCAAAATTCTCAACTTCCTAGAATTAAGATTTTGGATAGTCGATTCAGCACTATGCAATGCCACAAATCTGACGGCACACTCAGATTTGTCATTCTCTCATTTCTTCTTCTAGTCACTTTTCTAAGTACCAGTGCAGATGTCCACATTCATGTGCAAGCAGTCATATTCATATGAACGATTCCCTGAGATCGATGGTCCAAGTAGCTTCAGCAGAATGACATCAACTTCTTCAGATGGCCCTTGCTTGTGAGGTATATGATTTGTTCATGTACTTCTTCTTTATGCATTATGCTATACAGATCCTTGATTGATGTTGATGGAGGATCTTGTTTATTACATGTTGTCATGATTCCTTGTTTGATTTGATGTAAAATATTCTATTTGATCTACTTTTTGTCATAACTCATCATGTTATGTTTTGAGATCCCTTGCTGTATGTTGTTGGGATACTGTTGTTGTCGTCATGCATGTTTTTCATTGAGATCCCTTTTGTGCCATGTTGGTGGGATGCTCATCAAGCATTTTTTTGTGTCATATTGATAGGAGTTTGATTGAGAGTTCCTATAGTGGAGCATCTCTTAGAGCCACTCCTGCATGAGGGCATTTTTCCTTGTATGATTGTGACAACATCTGTTGTGTACATCATCATTATTGACAACACTTAATGTAGTGGCCTACACCATCTTGACACCAGGGCCCAGAGATGTAGTCTCTCCTCGACGAACTCCGTTATCAACTTTTCATGTGCTGATTATTGTTATGTTCCTCTTATTTTCTACATGTAGATGTATTCATTAATGTTCTTTCAAAAAGAAATTTAACACATCACGAAAGTAAAAGGTCTTGGAAGGGTTTTTCGTCACACCTGGACATGGATCAAGTGGTATCAAAGCGGTCTTTGTGTTGATGTGAATTGTAGTGTGAACAATGACAAAGGATGAAAGAGTGATGTACAAGACCATGCTCAACATTTCCAAGAGAGTGAAAATTATATATGAAACTCTACAGAGAGAGACAAAGGAAAAGGAGCGATTGCAGCTTTAGTTACAAGCCATAGAAGAGGCCATGGATGAACTAAAGCAAAACAAACATAATGTTCAAACAAAGAACAATGAATTGAAGATGCATCTACATGAAGAGAAAGAGGAGAAACAAATTTTTCTACAATAGCTACAAGCAAACGATGAGGCCTTGGAAAAACTACAGCGAGACCAATGTGAGGTAAAAAGTAGTTCTCCATCTTCATGTATGTTTCCTAATGATGATTTCTCTGTTTTTGAAAATCATACCACAGGAATTGGCTCCAAACTTTTGAAGAGAATGGGGTATGAAGGAAAAGGCTTGTGTGTTAATGGCTAAGGCATTGTCAATCCGATCAAAGTAGAGGAATTACCCCATCAGTCAGGACTTGGGTATGTCAGAAAGGAAGTTGGGGAATGCGCTATGATAGTTAGTGAACCACCAACAACGGATGATGAGAAAACCTCATCAGTTCTTTCTAAATCGAAAGAGGAGGTAAAATATGTTGATTTCCTTTTGGTTTCATCTTCACATAGTATGATTTCTATTGGAGATTTGGAAATCCCAATTACAGGGACAAACATGAGGCTCCTAACAAGGACGAAGCATGAGGAGAAAGAAGAACCTGGTGCTAATAACCAAGGCATAACTCAACCTTTGGAGGTTGTGCATGAACATCGATTTGCAGGCTCGAGGTACACTAAAGGATAGTGCTCGAAGGTATCAGAGTTGTCCGAGACACCGATGAAATCATTGAGGAAATATAATCATGGGAACACATCCCCGTCATCCCATGATAGTACCCATCATAGGGAGAGAGTTGGGGCAATCTCTCATTGACATACTGACATTAGAGACAGCAAGGGAAGGTATAACCAATTTCAATCTTCGAATATTCATTTCGATTATGATCATGTTCATAATAATGAACGTAAAACATGGCATCGAAAAACATGCACCTTTTGTGGATTAAATAACCATACATTTTCTAAGTATTGAAAAAGGATCGCAGCACTCAAAAGGATGAGGCGTGAAAGACCAACTCAATAGCATGAAAAGAAACAAGTTAAGTAGATATGGAGGAAGAAATCCTATTGCAGTCATTGTGATAGAAATGGACATCAAAGAGCCACTTGTTGGAGCCTCCATCCAAAGTAGCGCCTTAAAGACAAAACGTCAGTGTGTGAACTAGGAAGAGCAGTTGTTCGACAAGCGAAACCACCTCAAGGAGATTACGCATTCACATTGATAGGTGAAAAATGGTTTCATGGTCGTTCTTTTGTAAATCATTTGTTTCATTTTAAAATGTAAAAGTGATGATGTGTTTCCATCACTTAGTCAGCAACAGTGATGTCTGGTCATGTTTTGAGTCATATTTTACACTCAGAAAGTGATGTTATGTTTCCATAACTTGTCAAAGCAATAGTGTCTGGCCTTATGTATGTAAGTCACGTGTTGCAGTGATGATGAATTTTCCATCACTTGTTGAAGCAACAATGATAGGTTGGTCTTGTTTTCATAGTTGGGGTATTGCATCCATCTTGTTGTAAACTTGACCACCGAGTATGTGTTATAAACTCGTGGCAAGTATGGGACATTTGGGTCATTAGTTGGTCATGTCAGTCAAGCATGTAATTTGTAAAAAATAATGTACTACAGGTTGCAGAGGTAGCAGGTGTTGGCTTGTTGCTTAAGGCTCCAAAGAACAAAGGTGAAGGAGATGGAAGCAAGACTTTCAGGATGCTTATGATGCAAATAGGGTATAGAGAATGTTGCAGATTATTTTTTATGCTTTTGGAGGACCAAAAGCTCCTTAGTGGGGAGGATTGATCCACGTGGCTCTAGAGAGACACACAGGACAAAGAGGGCTTATGAATGCTCAAAAATCAAAGTTCTCAGAATAACTTTGACTTAGGACTAGAGCGTATATCCCGTCGTCCTAATCATGGAGGTGTGAATGGTTTGTCAAACCGAGCTCGTATGAGGGAGAATGAGCTAGTCAAAGTTTTGGTCAAAGTTGGTTTGTGGGCCAGGTTTAAGTATCCTACAATTTGACTGACTCGAGGCATAAACCTAGCTCCCAAAATCGGTCGAAATTGTTGCCTCATTAATTTTCCTAATAACCCTTATTTTCTAAAATTTTAAAAATGACCTCTCTCTTTATAAAAATCAAAAATAATTATTATGAGGTGGCAGGCCACCAGCCCCACCACCCCAAAATATTCATAACCAAAATTATTATAAGGCGAAGGCCATAATCCCCGCCAACCTAATCGCCCCAACCCTTTAAACATACATCGCAACAAAAATCAATATATTTGTTTAAGGGTCGGCGCCCATAACCCCCGCCGAACCCTCCTCTACAACCCTCCATTACATAATGATATTGTATTATTACAAGGTGGGCATAGGCCACTGGCGGTGGACCCGGCCCACACCCCATCACCCCAA
>APFE030394816.1:0-27096 GCA_000404065.3 Pinus taeda
TGGCACCTGAGGGAAGTCAATAAGGTTTTCATTTGTTAACTTCATCTCCTTAAGGTCACATAGGAGGTTGAGTCATATCATAATGACCCTTAGCTCATGTTGACCCTCGGAAATAGGCAAGCCATTGAAAGTGGGTAAGTGTGCGAGGAGGTGGTTATAGGGAGGTATCAGAGTGGGTTTCATTCTCTTTGGGTCAGATTCGATACCACAGTGTGGTATCAGAGCATGTTTCAATACATGGATTTGATGGGTTGGATGCATGTTGTTATGCATGCATTTTCATGGTTAAGATTGTTGTCCATGAGGTCATTTCATGTAGATTATATAATAATGATGACATTGGTATGCTATGAGGATGACATTATGCCATGTTAGAGTAGGAGATGTAGATTATTAGAGCAAGGTTGCAACACTATAATTTGAGGTAATAATAGATCGCCATATAGGTATTGTATGTTTGGCATGCATGTATGTTTGTTAATGATTGTTATAAGAATTAGGGTTCTGTACATGTCCTTCAATATGTGGCTTTTGCAGTTACATGTATGATAGATGTTAGTTTATTAGTGTGATCATTTGTACCTATGTTGGTTAGTCATGAAGGATAGTAACTTGTTGTTATATGCATTGTGATTGTATGCATGATGGTTATGGTGATTGTACTTAGGATGTTGATTTTATATGTATCATGTTAAATTAGATTGGCCTATGTAAATGGTTTGGGTTATGACATTTAGGTATGAGTTGATATGCTTGAGATATTGTTTCATAATAATCTATATTGATTATGCATATGTGATTTTTATGCATGATTGACAAATGTTTATGAGTTTATGATGTGAACATGTTAGCTAGTTACTCTTATGGGTATCATGACCTTAATTATGTTTGGGTTGATATGTTGTGGAGTTATATCGTGCAAATATAGATTGATTGTGCAGACAAGATAACCCCCCCAAGATAAATTGAGCTATGAGTTTGATTATGACATTTATTTGGTGTTTGAGTGTTTGATTATGTCTCCTATTTGGTATGAGTTTGCTTATGTCATCAACCTGGTGCTTGAATGGTTGATTATGTTGTCTAATTGGTATTTGAGTGTTTGGTGTCTATTATGTCATCTATTTTTTGTTTGAATGTTTGACTAGTTGCATGATATGAGTTTGTATCTATAATATGCATGAAGGAATGATCTTGTTTGAGATGGTTGCACTAACACATATGTGTTGAGAACATGTGATATGTAATTTAGTGTAAGTAGGTGATAGTTGTAGCATTATGTATTACGACTAATTTTGGATTATGACATGGTTGCTACACTTGGTAAAGGCTGATTTCAAATTAATAAATATGATGCCTTGAACTTTGGAACATGTGATTGCCATCAATTATAAGGCACCATGCTTGGCACAACAAGGTAAGATAACAAGTATATTATTATATTTATTTATACAGTGATAGTTATGTGTTTTTGGTAGTATGATACAGGTAATTTCATGGCAAAGAGACTACCATGAAATATTGAAGAAGGCTCAGGTTGAGCTTTCCTTTAGAAGTATTGGAAACCCATGGGTATTGAGTGGTGGTGTTTGTTTCTAGTCTTGTGCTTTTGGTCTTTTGTGATTAGTTATGCTTCATTACAATTTTTTTTATGTCTAGTGTATGGCCATCCCGCTTTGTTTGTGGTGTTGTATTTCTATTGGTTTTTAGGGGTTTATTTGAGGGTCTCAGGAATTGGTTGGGGAAAGAGGGAAGTTGATGGAGCTCAGGGAGAGATGTGTGGTATCCGAGAGGTAATATAAGACCAAGATGAAGCTTGGTGCATGTATAAGGTTAGTTGAAGGCAAGAATATGACAAGTAGTCAAATTGGAGGGATCCATTAGGGTAAATGGATAGTAGCAGGAGAGTCATGAGAAAGGTAATAGGAAAAGTAGGGTAAATGAATTTGAGGCATCATATGCCTTGGCTATGTTGGGAATTGTTGTTATCAATGTTGTGCTTGTTGTGAAAATATAAAGGGAGTTCTCCTAACCTTTACCTTATGATTCATGGTAATAATGTTGTGATCATGGCTATGTTGATGTCTATATATGTATACATGTATTTATGTATGTCGTTGTCTAACAGGATCGTTAAAGATTATGATCATTTTATGTTAATGATTATATGTGTGCATGTATATATACGTATGTATGTCATTGTCTAGCAGGGTCGTTGAGGATCGAGACTGTTTTATGCTAATGTTTATATGAATATATATGTATGTATGTCGTTTTCTATAGGATCATTGGGGATCATTCATGTGGAGGAATTATTGCTTATGTAGGTGAATGGTATGAATATGTTCCTAGTTTATGAGAAATAAAATGGGAAGGGTAACCCTGGCAGATTATGAGGTCAGTATCATGTGGATATGAATTGATATTATCTGATTATACTATGTCTATGTTTATGTTATGGAAAGGTAATGCTAAGGGATACATCATCGGAATAAAAGAAGTATGATCCCTCACATGATGGGACAAGAATGGATAAGACACTAGAAGCAAGGTTGCTTGCCAAAGACAATGTGGTCTTCGGATGTGCAGTATCGGTGTTGTGTACATGTAACATATGCAGTATTGTGTACATATGATGTTGTGTGCATGTTTCATATATGGTGTTGTCTGCATGTTTCATATATAGTGTTGTGTGCATGATTTCATATGCGATGTTGGGTACCGATGGTGCAATGTATATGTCGTATATGCAATGTTACATATACATGGTGCTATGCAAATGTTGTGGATGTAGCCTTATGTACATTCGGTGTAGAGTACATATTGTATATGTGGTGCTATGTAGATATGGTGCAGTGTACATGTTGTACATGTGTTGTTGTATACATATGATTGTACATGTGGTGTTGTGTGCATGTGGTGCTATGTACATGTGGTACATGTAGTGTTGCATGCATTTGGTGTTGTGTATATCTTGTGCAGATGGTGTTGTGTACATGTGGTGTTATTTAAACATCATATAACTAGTGTTGTGTACACATGAAATTGTGCACATGTTGTGTATGTGGTGTGGTGTACATGTGTTATTGTGCACACATTGTGTAGGCAGTGCTATGTCTGTGTGGTCCTTTGTACACATTGTGTAGGTGGAACTGTGTACAGGTGGTACTATGTACATGTTGTACATGTGGTATTATTGTACATGAGGTACAGTGTACTTGTTTAACATGTTGTGTTGTGTATGTTTGGTATTGATTATAGGTACTGCGAAGTAATTGTATAGTAAAATGCGTATTCATGCTATTCTATAGTGTGTATCCATATGTGTTGTGCTGTACACAGGGTGCAAGTGCATGTGTTGTGTTGTACACTTTGTATGTGTATGTGTTGTATAGTGTGATGTGATAGGCATGTATGGGAATGTAGAGGCCCTTTTGTTTCTATTGACGGTTGGGGAAGTTTAGTATCTAGATGCCCTTCTTCTTGATATAGAGGGTTGAGACAGTTTAGTCTTTAGAATCCCTTGTTGTTGCTATTGAGGATTGGGATGATTCAGTCTCAAGATACCCTTGTTGCTATTTAAGGTTGGGGTATTTTTGTCTTGGGATACCCTTGTTGTTGATATTGAGGGAGGAGGTAGTTTAGTCTCTAGATTCCCTTATTTCTTTAAGAGAAGGCACTGAGTTCTTATCGGGTTTGAAAACTAATTAATTGTGTGTACAAAAAGGATAAAGAATAAAGGCAAAAGAAAAGAACCATTTGAAAGATATGTATGAATATTTTATTTCAGTTTTAGTTATATATTTGATATATGATTATTATTTACGATGGTTTCGGGTTGAGCTAACCAAATGTTATATGTTTATACATGATGATTTAATCAAAGAGCTAGTTTGACTTGTTGTGAGAGCAAGAAAGCATAAATTTGAGTGTACATTATTAACTGGCCACCAATGAGGTATGATGTGAATTTATTTCAAATATAATGGAAGTTATGTTCTTATTACATGAAAGCATGGAAAACTTCTTGGTTAGGGTGCTTGAAACTTATTACAAGGATTAACAGCAGGGGCAAAAGAAATTAGAACATGCAGTAGTATGTTGGTAAAGTACTTCAGGAGCAAGACTATTATGGGACATTGGTAACCAATAGTGTCCATCGATTTCCATCAGCATGCTATGATCGGAATGATGTTTTTGAGGCACGTATATTCTTTGGTTATTGAACCTTTCAATGTGAGGAAGCCTTGCAAAGGGATGGATCCCCTGAGATAGCGGATGTTGGGGAACTTGGAAGGTGAGTGACTATATAGAAAGGGATGCCTAGATTTCCCAAGGAACTGTGTAGTAGAGAAGGGATGGCCGACGAATGGATTTTCTTGGGCATTATTGTTTCCAGATGGAATCAAATGCAAATTGGGATTGTGCTATGGAACAATGTGTCAATAACTAGTCACTAAGAGGATAAGTGGCGTAGGATTGTGGCACTAGACATTGGATGTAAGTTTGAATTTGGCAGTGGATTCTTGACTTCTTAGGAAGGAGGTGAATCCTAGTACTATTTTGAGGGAGGAGGTATGATCCTGTGGACTCCCTTTTTGTGGATGCAAGCATCATATCATTTTATTTGCTGGTTGAGAAAATGTTCATATTTGTATATGTGTATTTTATTATAAGTATTGTATTGAACCATATTTATAAAGCTCCATATATGGTATGGTTATTCTTTTGGTTGAATCAAATGTGCATAAGTATATGTTTTTGTTATTGTAAATATCATAATGAGTTGTGTTATAAAGCTTTAGTACATGGTATGATTTTCATGTATTTAATAGCTTGTTCATTATAAATACTGCAATGAGCAGGGTTATAAATATCCATAGGCAGTATGTTTGTTCCTTTCAGTGGTTTAACACCGAGGATGGTGTTCCCCTCAGGGGGAGGGGTCTGTAACACCCTGAGGTTAAAATTTCATGTATAAAAGTTAATAAAGGTAAAATAAGACCATGGGAAAGGGACAACTATTCTAGGCTAAATGTTGGGAAAATATCCTTGTAGGAATCACTTGTTGTGTTTTATGGCTAAGGGGAAATTGGAAAAGGAATTCGCTAAGGCATCGAAAAGGAAAAAAGGTATTTTTGGCACGTTATTTATGAAAATAAAGGAAATTAGGAGAAAAGGAAGGTGAAAGGTCACAAGTTTCATATGAGGAGGAAAATGAAGGAAAATAAGGGAAAATTGAAGAAAATAGAGGCATCAATGATAAAAAGGATTTTGAGGATAAGTTCATAGTCTTTTGTCTATTTAGTGTTAGACTTTGTCTTAAAGAGGATAAAGCACCAAGAGGAGAAATAAAGTAAGAAATCAAGGAAAGGAAAGGAAACAAAAGCAAATAAGGACAAGGAAACCAAAGGAGGGCAAGGATAAAGTAGCTTCAACAAAAATACTTGTTGGTAACAGGTTGCATGCATGATTTCATAGTTGGTTTGGACATGCATGGTATATGCACATTGGTATTTGGTTCAGTTGTTTTCATTGTCATGGATTTATCCAGCATTGGACACAGAGTTTTAGCTTAGCCTTGCCATTTCCGAATAGTCAGGGTGTGATGGGGTTGTTCTCAGTTTTGAGCTTGGGATTGTTAAATGGTTTGGAATATGGGGTGAGGTGGTCTCCGAAATATTCTCAAAGCCCAAGAAATCCCTTGACCAATAATGGTGGGATACACGTTAAATCCTGAGGGTGGAGATAGGAAAATTCCTTAAGGATGGTGAACAAATCATGAGGCATCGAAGCTCAGTTTGGTTTTGTGATATCAACACCAGTTTAGGTGTGATCATCGTATGGAGAGGGTGGAGGTGGTTTAACCTATGGATTCCCTTAGTTGTATTTTGATTGGTTTATCCCATGAGATCCTACATTCATGCTTGGAATATGGCACGGGGTTGATTCACTAAACAAATATTTGGCTTAGCCAAGCTATGGTCCGGTGGAACGTGGAAGTCCTGAACCCAATCCGTATTTGCCTATGTTTAATAAAAGCTAAGACTCACTTGCATTTGGTAAGGAAATGCACGGGTTATTATATGGCTTTGATGGTTGTTCTCTTATCGTTATTTATCTGGTTGTATGCTACTTATAAGAATAGTTATATGAGAGTTATCAGTCATGGCTCTATCATGAATGAAAGACCTAATTGTTGATATGGAAATTAATGTGAGAAGGTAGAGACCCGTCATGTTAAACCTCAGTTAAGTTTCAATACCTTATGTTCAGACTTACATTCATGACTTGTAGGTTTCATATCTACCAAGTGTTTGAAAACATGTCCGTCCTGATTAGGGATGGTCAGGTAAAGACCTAGTACCAATTTTGGTTTGTGAGAATGGTCTTCATGTCTTTTATTAGTTCTAGAAGTTTCATGGATTTCAAGGCAGAGGCTTACCCCCAACCTTGGAAAGTAACCATAATTCTTGTAGTTGTTGACACAAAACTAGTAGAAATATGTCACAGTTGCATTGATGCAGGTTTATGGGAGTGACTGGGAACCCATTGTCACATGGAGGCCTTGGAAAGAGAGCGAATGGGGCTCAAGATTAGGAAAAAAGTGAGTTGTCTTAGGGGTTGGACACTTGTAGAGTCTGGGTTACTCATGGAGGTCCTATGGCACTGGATGGAAGTTAGTAAGGTATTTAGTTTTCTACCCCATATCTTTAAGGTCACATAGGAGGTTGAGTCATATCTTAGTGACCGTCATCTCATGTTTACCATTGGAAAGTCAGTGAAAGTGGGTAAATATGCGAGGAGGCGTTAGACATTAAAATCCTCCCAAATCCATACTTAAAAGTAAAAATGAATTCAATTTTGTTTTATTATTTATAAGGTTATTTTCAGTAAACTTATCATGTTGAAAGTTTAGATCGACTGCTCCTTTTGAAAGTACATTGGAGCTAATGGGTTTGAATAGGTGAATCTAAAACTTGTGCAAAATAATTTAACATGATTTGCAAAATCTTTAATTTATATAAACAATGGCTATATATAATTTTCCTATACCATTCGCTAGTTCTCTAATAGAACATGATTGAATATTATTTTTATTTAATGTGTATATCAATGATTGTAGTTGGTTTCATTTTATTATAAGGTTAACCTAGAATGGATAAGATAAAACAAAAAAAATAATGTCATGTGAAGGTAGTTTGAAAAACAAACCCATAATAAAAAATTAACTGATGGTAAAAGTATACACTAATTTCAAAAAAAAGAAAATATTGTTATTTTAAGAATTGGATTAATTAAAATTTATTATAATTATCCAAACATTGAAAGATAATAATTTGAAAATAACAAATAAGGTTGTTATACAAATTTAAATTAAATTTTAGAATACAATTTGAAATTATTAAAATTGATTTACACATTTGTTTTATTGATAAGATTTCAACTAAAAATTAAAATAAGATTAAGGTCTACAAAGACTAAAAAACATATACATTATGATACTAAATTTTTTCTTTTTTTTTTTCTTTTCTTAGATTATGATTTTAAAATTAAGTTACCATTTCTAAAAATAAGAAAATAACATTTTTTTTGAAAATTACAAATAAATTAGTAAGTAATAAATTTATAATATAATGTCAATTTGAGCTATCTCCATTGTAAAATGCTTGTTGTTTTTCATCAAGGGTCAATTCCAGAGTTAGATAGATCTATGTTGGTTTTAAGGCATTCCCTTGACGATAATTATTTTAAAATATTTATTTGACAAGTTCAATTACGTGTGAGTGACATCGTGATGATAAGTATTATTATAATGACTACATACCTACTAGCACAACCACATGCGTATATCAACCACATTTATAAATACCCATCAATATATAATATTTTATATGGACTTCATTATATATAATGTATATCAATGTACTAAACTATATATAAACTATAGTAATGTTTACACATCACAATTAATGTATAGATGTATAGTAATGTTTACACATGACAATAATAATGACAAGGGGAATTATTGCACTACAAAATACACAATAAACTTAAAGTAGGTTTTAACGTTATTCCCTTGAGTTTATAACATTGTTCCTTAGGGTTTTTATACTAGAAAGCCAATAGATTATAATATGAAGTGAAATAAAAACCAATAAGGTTTTTGAATGTGTAGCATTAAAAACCTAAGGGACAAGGGGCTAATAGCATTATATACCCATGAAAAGAATAATAAAACCAAGTCAATAATAATTGAGCCCTAGTTAATTTTTAAACCTATTAATTTGATGAGTGATATAAAAATGTTTTTTGTATTTATTTGTGTGTGTACATGATAGAGAGATATCTATTACAAACTGGAGTAGAGAAAATAAAAAAATAAGGCACAAGAATAAACTCCAATACAAACACATATTGCATGGTAGTTATAGACTCTAAGATAAAAGCAAGCTCTACACTCACTACTCCAACTATGGATCTTTGGACATACTAGAAAAAGTTTGTCTTTGTCTTGACTCACATCATGCAATATCACAACATGCACCCTAATGTTGAAACTCACATGCTCATAGGATCCATATGGATGTTATATAAAATAATTATTGTGATAGAGTAATTATATTGAAGGGTCTTTTAGTTGTTCAATAAAAAATAAAAGTGTCCTAACAATTTATTGTTTGATTTTGTTAGTTTTCATGTAATTTTTTTAATGTTACTATGCTTAAGATAGATCCATTTTTTAATTAAATGGATCTATTTAGCAAATGGAAATGGAAATATCAAATGGACAATTACCATGGATCCTATGCATTCTTTAAATATATAATTGAATCTAAGCATGACTAAATTTTGACCTTTCAAGTCTCGGGATGCATACTAGAGAGATTGGTCCTTACTTGTTAAATAATAATAATAAGTTCTTCAAAATTGATACCTTATATATTATTACTTCTTCAAACATTATGTAGCAACCTCGGGTTTAAATTTCATGTAATAAAAGTTAATAAAGGTAAAATACGACCACAGGCAAGGGACACTTATTACAAGCTTAATGTTGGGCAAAATAACGTAGTGGGAATCACTACTTGTGTTTTATGGCTAGGGGAAATTGGAAAAGACATTGTCTAAGCGTTTAAAAGGAAAAAAGGTATGTTTGGCACATTATTTATGAAAATAATGGAAATTAGGAGAAAAGGAAGGCGAATGGTCACATGTTTCATATGGGGAAGAAAATGAAGGAAAATAAGTGAAAGATGAATAAAATAGAGGCATCACTAATAAAAATGATTTTGAGGATCATTTCAAAACCTTTTTTTAGTTTAGTGTTAGAGTTTGTATCAAAGGGGAGAAATAAAGTAAGCAAGCAAGGAAAGGAAAGGAGAGAAACAAAAATAACGACAAGGAAAGAAAAGGAAGGCAAGGATAAAGTAGCTTCAACAAGAATACTTGCTGGTAATAGGTTTCATGCATGCTTTCCTAGTTGGTTTCGATGTGCATGGTATATGCATGTTGGTATTTGGTTCTTTTGTTGTCATTGGCATGACTTTTTCTGGGATTCAATATTGGATTTTAGCCTAGCATTTCCATTTTCGAATAGCCATGGTGTGATGGGATTGTTCTTAGTTTCGAGCTTTGGATTGTCATATGGTTTTCAAATCTGGAATGAGTTGGTGTGAGGAAAACTCCCAAAGGCCTAGGAATCTCTTGACTCGTAATGGCAGGACACATGGTAAATCCTGATGGTTGAGGTGGAAAACTCATCAAGAATGGTGAAACATTTTTGAGGCATTCAAGCTCGGTTCAGTATCGTTATCTTAGAACGAATTTAGGTGTGATCATGGTGTGGAGTGGGTGGAGGTGGTTTAAACTACGGATTCTCTTGGTTGTCTTTGTATTGTTTTATCCAATGAGATCCCACATTCATATTGGAATATGACACGAGGGTGATTAGTTGAAGGGACATTTGGCTTAGCCAATCTATGGTTGAGTGGAATGCGGAAGTCTGAACTCAGTCAGAATTTTCATATGTTTAATAAAAGTTAAGTTTCTCTTGCTTTTGGTAAGGAAATGTAATGGTTATTATATGGATTTAATGGGTTTCCTCTTATGGTTATTTATCTGGTTGTATGCTGGTTATATGACAATTCTTAGTCATGGCTCTACTCGTGTTTTTACTTGTAAGTGGATAAATAAATAATGGGAGACCTAATTGATGATATGAAAACTAATGTGAGAAGGAAGAGACCCTTCTTGTGAAACCTCAGTTATGTTTTTATTCCCTTATGTTTAGAATTGCATTCATGACCTATAGGTTGCATATGTACTAAATGTTTAACAGAATGTCAGTCCTATTTTGGGCTGGTCAAGTCAAGTCCTGGTACTGTTTTTAGTTTGTAAGCATGGTTTCCATGTATTTTATGAGTTTTGGAAGTTTCGTGGATTCCTCAGCACAGGCTTAGCCCTAGCCCTAGAAAGTATCCTTATTTCTTGAAGTCATTGGTACAAAAATGATAGAAAAAGTCCACAGTCGCATTGATGTAGGCCTATGAGAGGAACTCGGAACCCATAGTCACATGAAGGCCTTGGAAAGGGAGAAACAGAGGCTCAAGGTTAGGGAAAAAGTGAGTTGTCTTAGATATTGGACATCTAGATGGGTTGGGTTACAACTCGAGATCCTGTGGCACCTAAGGGAATTAAGTAAGGTCTTTAGTTGTTGGCTCCATCCCCTTGAGGTCACATATGAGGTTGAGTCATATCATATTGACCCTTCTCTCATGTTTACCCCGAGAAATTCTGTGAAAGTGGGAAAATGTGGGAGGAGGCAGTTACAGGCTAGTGTCATAGTGGGTGGTGCTATCTTTGGGTCATATTTGATACCATAGGGTGGTATCAGAGCATGCTTCAACACTTGGACTGGATGGGTTGGATGCATGTTATTATACATGTATTTTCATGGTGAAGGTTATAGCGCATGAGGTCATTGCATGTGGATTATGTTATAATGGTGCCATTCATATGTTATGAGGCTGAAATTTTGTCAAGATAGAGTACGAGATGCAAATCATGAGAGCAAGGTTGCAGCACTAGACTTTGAGGTAAGAGCATATCGTCATACAGGTATTGTATGTTTGGCATGTAGGTATGTTGATTAATGATGATATACGAATTAGGGTTGTGTACATGTCCTTTAATATGTTGTTGTTGTGGTTACATGTATGATAGATGTTGGTTAATCAGTATGATCATATGTACCTATGTCGGTTAGTCATGAAGGATAGTAACTTGTTGGTATATGCATTTTGTTTGTATGCATGATGGTTATGGTGATTGTAGTTAGGATCTTGATGTTATATGTTTCATGCTAAATTAGATTAGCCTATAAGGATGATTAGGCTCATGACATTCAAGTATGAGTCAATATGCTTGTGATATTGTGTCATAATAATATAGACTAATTGTGCATATGTTATTTTTATGCATGATTGTCAATTGTTTATGATTTTATGATGTGAACATGTTAGCTAGGTACTCTTATGGATAGCATGACCTTAATTATTTTTGAGTTAATATGTTGTGAAGTTATATCATGCTAATCTATATTGATTTTGCAGTCAAGATAGCCACCCCTAAGATACATTGAAGTATGAGTTTGATTATGTCATCTATTTGGTGTTTGATTGTTTGATTATGTTTCCTATTTAGTATGATTTTTCTTATGTCATCTACTTGGTGCTTGAATGGTTGATTATGTTGTCTATTTGGTGTTTGAGTGTTTGGTATCTATTATGTCATCTATTTTTTTTTTTATTTTATGTTTGATTAGTTCCATTATATGAGCTTGTATCTATAAGATCACATGGAGGAAATATATTGTTTGAGATGGTTGTACTAACACATATGTTTTAGAATAGGTGATATGTACTTGAGTGTCAGTAGGAGATAGTTGTAGCATCATGTATTACAACAAGTTATGGATTATGACATGGTTGTTAGAGTTGGTAAAGGTTGATTTCAAATTAATAGATATGATGTCTTGACCTCTGAAATATGTGGCTGACATGTGTGTTCAGCTATAACGCAACATGCTTGTCACAACAAGGTAAGATAACACGCATATTGTTATATTTATTTATACACTGACAGTTATCTGTTTTTGGTAGTATGATATAAGGAATTGCATTGTAAAGAGACTGCCATAAAACATTGGAGAAGTCTCATGTTGACATTTCCTTTTGAAGTATTGGGAAGCAATGGGTATTGCATCATGGTGTTTGTTTCTAGTCTCTTGAGTTTGGTCTTTTGTGATTTTTTGTGCTTGATTGCATTTTTGTTTATGTCTACTGTATGACTATACCACTTTGTTTGTGGTTTCATATTCTTATTGGTTTTCATGGGTTTCTTCTTGGTTTCATTTTTTTCTTTCCATTTATGTTTTAAGGGTCTTGGGGATTGGTTGGGGAAAGAGGGAAGTTTATGGAGCTCAGGGAGAGTTGTGTCGTATCCAACGGGTAATATAGGAACCAATTAAATCCCGATGCATGTATAAGGGTGGCTGAAGGAAAGAGTGTGACAATTGGTTGGATTGGTGGGGTCCATTAAGGTAAATGGACAGTGGAAGGAAATCCATGAGAAAGGTAACAAGAAAATTAAGGTAAATGGATTTGAGGCATAAAATGCCTTGGTTATGTTGGGAACTATTGTTCTCAATGTTGTGCATGTTGTGCACATATAAACAGAGTTCTCTTAACCTTTACACTATGGTACCTGGTAATTATGTTGTCATCATGGTTATGATCATGTATATATATGTGTGTGTATGTGTGTGTGTGTGTGTGTGTGTGTGTGTGTGTGTGTATGTCATTGTCTGCAGGGTCATCAGGGATCATTCTTGTGGAAGAATGATTACTTACATAGGTGAATGGCATGAAGAGGTTCTTGATTTATTAGAAATCAAATGGTAAGGGTAACCCTGGCAGACTATGAGGTTAGTATCATGTTGATATGAATTGATATTATGTGATTATACTATATCTATGTTTATTTTATGAAAAGGTAATGCTGAGGGATACATCAGCGGAATGAAAGCAGTATGATCCACGACATGTTGGGAAAAGGATGGATAAGACATGAGAAGAAAGGTTGCTTGGTAAGGATATTGTGGTCTTAAGGTGTGCAGTACCAGTGTTGTGTACATGTAACATATGCAATATTGTGTACATATGATGTTGTGTACATGTTGCATATATGATGTTGTGTGCATGTTGCGTATATGATGTTTAGTCCATGTTGCACGTATAATGTTTTGTGCATGATTGTATATGTAGTGTTGGGTACCGATGGTGCTAAGTACATGTCGTATATACAGTGCTATATACAAATGGTGCTATTTACATGTTGTGAATGTAGTGTTATGCACATTTGTTGAAATGTACATGTTGTACATGTGGTGCTATGTACATATGGTGTAGTGTATAGGTTTTACATGCAGTGTTCTTTACATATGGTGTAGTGTGTTTGATTGTATATGTGGTGTTGCGTGCATGTGGCGATATGTACATGTGGTACATGTGGTGTTGCCTCCATGTGTTGTTGTGTACATGTTGTGTAGATGGTGTTGTGTACATGTGGTGTTATGTACACATCGTACAACTGATGTTGTGTACACATTGTGCAGGTGGTGGGATATACATGTGGTGTTGTGAACACGTTGTGTAAGTGGTGGTGTGTACGTGTGGTGTTGTGTACACATTGTGTAGGTGGAACTGTGTGCAGGTGGTACTATGTACATGTTGTACATGTGGTATTATTGTACATGTGGTATTGTGTACATGGTGTACATTTTTTGTTGTGTATATAAGGTATCGGTTACAACTACACTACAGTTGTTGTATCACGACATGTGTATTTGTGGTATTCTATACTGTGTATGCATAGGTGTTGTGTTCTACACTTTGTATGTGTATGTTTTTTACACTAGGATGGGACAAGCATGTATGGGATTGTTCAGGCCCTTGTGCTTGTATTGAGGGATGAGGCAGTTTAGTCTCTAGATGCCCTTGTTGTTGATATTGAGGGTTGAGATGGTTTAGCCTCTAGATACCCTTGTTGTTGCTATTGAGGGTTGAGATGATTTAGTCTCGTGATACCCTTGTTTCTATTGAGGGTTGGGGTAGTTTAGTCTTGGGATACCCTTGTTGCTGATATTGAGGGAGGAGGCAGTTCAATCTCTAGATTCCTTTATTTCTTAAAGAGAAGGCATTAGGTGCTTGTCAGGTTTGGAAATCGATTGAATGTGTGTACAAAAAGGCTAAAAAATAAAGGTAGAGGTAAAGAACCATTTGAAATATAGGTATCAATATTTTATTTCAGTTTTAATTATGCTTGATCTATGATTATGATTTATGATGGTTGTGGATTGAGCTAACTGGATTTAATATGTTTGTACATGATGATTTGATCAAAGAGTCAATATGACTTGTTATGACAAGAAGTAAACCGAAATTGTGAGTTTACCTTATTAATCAACCAGCAATGAGGTATGTGTTAATTTTTTTCAATTTATTTTAAATATAATGGAAGTTATGTGCTTGGTATAGGAAAGCATAGAAAAATGCCTGTTTGGGTGGTTGAAATTGACTACAAGGATTAGCAACAGTGGAAAAAGGAATTAGAACATGAGGAAGCATGTTGGTAAAGTACTTCAGGAGCAAGACCATTGTGGGGTAGTGGTACCCAATAGTGTCTATTGATTTCCATGAACATGCTATGACCGACATGATGGTTTTGAGGAAGGTATATTCATTGGTTGTTTAACCTTCCAATGTGAGGAATTCTTACCAACAGATGTATCGCCTAGGATAGGGAATGTTGCGTAACTTAGAAGGTGAGTGACTGCAATATGGAAGGCGATGACCGAATTTCCTAAGGGATTGTGTAGAAAAGAAAGGAAGGTCGAGGAATGGATTTGTTTTGTCATTAACATTGCTAGATGGAGTCAAATGAACATTGGGAGTGTGCCTTGGAACAATGCGTTGGTAATTGTTCACCGAGTAGACAAGTGGTGCAGGATTGTAGCGCTAGACATTGGATGCAGGTTTGATTTTTGTAGTGGCCTCTTGACTTCCTGGGAAGGAGGTGAATCCTGATACTACTTTGAGGGAGGAGGTGTAATACGTTGGATTCCTTAATTGTGGATGCAATCATTGTATCCTTTTATTTGTTTATTCAGGAATTTTTTGTATGTGTATATGTGTATTTTATGGTAAATATTGTATCGAGCTATATTTATAAATCTCCATAAACATTATGGTTATTTCTAGGCTAAGAAAATGTGCATCATTATATGTGTTTGTTATTATAAATACTATAATGAGTTGTGTTATAAATATTTAGTAGACGATATGATTGTCATGTATTTAAAAGGTTGCTCATTGTAAATACTACAACGAGTAGGGCTATAAAGCTCTAGAGGTAGTATTATTTTTATTTTGAGTGGTTTTACTCGTTATAGTTGTGGTTTAACACCGATGATGATGTTACCCTAAGAGGTAGGGGTCTATAACAGCCCCAAGTTAAAATCTCATGTAATAGATGTTAATAAAGGAAAAATAAGACCACGGGCAAGGGACACTTATTCCAAGCTGAATGTTGGGAAAAATATCCTAGTAGGCTTTACTTGTTGTGTTTTATGACTAAGGGGGAATTGGAAAATGAAATAGTTAAGGCTTTGAAAAGGAAAAAAGGTATTTTTCGCACATTATTTATGAAAAGAATGGAAATTAGGAGAAAATGAAGGTGAAAGGTCACAGGTTTCACGTGAGGAGGAAAATGAATGAAAATAAGGGAAAATTGAAGAAAAGAGATGCATCAATGATAACACGGATTATGAGGATAAGTTCACAGTTTTTTGTCAGTTTAGTGTTAGAGTTTGTATCAAAGAGGACAAACCGCCAAGAGGAGAAATAAAGTAACCAAGCAAGGAAAGGAAAGGAAAAAAATTAATGGAAAGGAAAGAAAAGAAGGACAAGGAAAGCAAAGGAAGGCAAGTGTAAAGTAGCTTCAATGGAAATACTAGGAGGTAACAAGTTGCATGCATGATTTTCTAGCTCGTTTTGACATGCATGGTATATGCATGTTGGTATTTTGTTTCTTTGTTCTCATTGACATGGATTTTTCCAAGATTTGACACTAGGTTTTAGCCTAGCCTGGCCATTTTCGGATAGCCAGAGTCTTATGGGATTGTTCTTGGTTATGATATTTGGATTGCTAGATGGTTTTGGAATCCTTGGTGAGGTAGTCTCATTGAAACTCTCAAAGGCTAGGAAGGCCCTTGACCAGTAATGGCAGGATACACAGTAAATCCTAAGGGTGGATGGAGAGAAATTGCTCAAGGATAATGAATAAATTTTGAGGCATCCAAGAATAGTTTGGTTTTGTGATCTTGACATTGGTTTATGTGTGATCATGTTATGGAGAGGGTGGATGTGTATCAACCTTTGGATTACCTTTGTTGTCTTTGGATTGGTTTATCCCATGATATCCCACATTCATGCTTGGAAGATGGCACGGGGTGATTGGTTGAAGAGAGATTTGGTTCAGCCAATCTATAGTCAGGTGGAACGTGGAAGTCCCAAACGCAATCGTTATTTGCCTAAGTTTAATAAAAGCTAAGTTATTATATGTTTAATAAGAGCTAAGTACATTTGATAAGGAAATGTAGTGATTATTATATGGCTTTAATGGTTGTTCTCTTATAGTTAATTATCTGGTTGTATTCTAGTCATAAGCATGGTAATATGATAATTCTTAGTCATGGCTCTATTCATGTTTTTACTTGTAATTGAAAAAATAATGAATGGGAGTCCTAATTGATGATATGACAACTAATGTTAGATGGTAAAGACCCTTCATGTTAAATATCAGTTAAGTTTTTAGTCCCTTATGTTCAGACATGCATTCATGACCTCTAGGTTGCATATCTACCAAGTGTTTAACAAAATTCTAGTCTCAGTTGGGGATGGTCTGGTCAAGTCCTATTACCAGTTTTGGCATATAATCATGGTCTTCATGTCTTTTATAATTTCTAGAAGTTTAATCGATTTCTGGGAAGAGGCTTAGCCCCAACCCCAGAAGCAGCCTTAAATATTGTAGTCGATGGCACAACACTAGTAGAAAAAGGCCACAGTCGCACTGATGCAGGCTTATGTGGGAGACTAGGAACCCGTAGTCACATGGAGAACATGCCAATGGAACGACTAGGGCTCAAGGTTAGGGAAAATGTAACTTGTATGAAGGGTTGGACACCTGTAGAGGTTGGATTACTCTTGGAGGTCCCGTGGCACCAAAGGGAAGTTAGTAAGGTATTCAATTGTCGAATCCATCTCCTTAAGGCCACATAAGAAGTTGAGACATATTATAGTGATCCTTAGCTCATGTTTACGCTCAGCAAGCTGGTGAAAGTAGGTAAATATGTGAGGGGTGTTACACATTAAAATAATCCAAATCCCTATTTAAAAGTAAAAATGAGTTGAAATTTGTTTTATTATTTATAAGTTCGTTTTTCAATAAACTTATCAAGTTGAATGTTGAGATAAATTTCTCCTTTTTAAAGTACATTGGAGGTAATGGGTTTGAACACACGAGTCTAAAACTTGTGCAGAATAATTTAACATGATTTGCAAAATATTTAAATTATATAAACATTGGCTATATATAATTTTCCTATATGATTCGCTAGTTCTCTAGAAGAACATGATTCAATATGCTTTTTATTTAATGTGTATATCCATGATTTTACTTGGTTTCATTTTATTTTATGGTTAACCTCGAATTGATAACATAAAACAGAAAACTTATATGAACAAAAAAATAACATCATGTGAAGGTAGTTTGAAAAAAAAACCGTCATAACAAATTTACTTGAGAGGTAAGAGTATACACTAATTTCAACAAATAAAAAAAAATGTTGCTATTTTAAGAGTTGGATTAATTAAAATTTATTCAAATTATTCAAATATTATTTTTACTATTCTATTAAAGTTAAAACATTTAATTAATATTTATCGAAATTAATATGATGACTTAAAAATAATAATTTAAATATAACAAATAAGGTTATTTTCAAAATTTAAATTAATTTTAGAATACAAATTGAAATTATTAAAATTGATTTACATATTTGATTTTTTTAATAAGATTTCAACTAAAAATTAAAATAAGATTAAGGTCTCCAAAGTCTAAAAAACATATACTTTAGATACTATTTTTTGTTTCTTTCCTTTATTAGATTATGATTTTAAAATTAAATTAGCATTCAAAAAAACTTTATGAAAATTACAAATAAAGTTGTAAATACTAAATTTATAATATAAATGTCAATTGGAGTTATCTCCTATGTAAAATAGTTGCTTAGTTAGATAGATCTATGTTGGTTTTAAGACATTCCCTTCATTGTAATTATTCTAAAATATTTATTTGACAAGTTCAATTACATGCAAGTGACAACATGATGAGAAATATTATTATATCGACTACATACCTATTAGCACAACCACACTAATAAGTGTGGTTGATAGGCATATATTAACGACATTTATAAATACACATAAATATAGAACATTTTATATGACCTTCACTATATAAAATCTATTGAAATGTATTGAAATGTACATTAACGTACTTAACTATATATACACTATTATGTATATTAATGTACAATAGTAATATACATTACTATTATGCACAATAATGAATATTAAGCTATAGATGTATTGTACTATTTACACATGACAAGAACTTATACATTTATATGAACTTCACTATGTAGAATGTATATAAATGTATTGAAATGTAAATTAATGTAGTTAAATATACATAGACTATTGTGTATATTAATATAATTAAGTACAGACTCATTATTATTATGCACACAAATGTATATCAATGCATAGATGTATAGTAATGTTTTCACATGACAATGACAATGATAAGGGATATTATTGCACTACAAAAAACATAATAAATTTAAACTAGGGTTTAACATTAATCTGTTGAGTTTATGACATTGGTCCTTGGGGTTTTTATACTAGAAACCCAACATATTATAATACGAAGATAAATACAAACTAGGGAAAACTTTAGGGGCTAATATTCGCCATGGGCTAATTTTCTATGCTTTTTCTAAAAATAAGATTCGCTAATTTCCATTTTTTTGTAAAATTAATTCGCCCAAATTTTATAGAATGAAATTATTTTATCCTAAAAATCACCAGAACATTATATATAAACTATATAAAAACATTATAAATTTGAATATTTTTACAAAAGTATCTCCAAACATTTTATAGATTTCATATTATGGACTAGTGGGATTTGCCAAGGTTTCTAAACATTATGATAAATTTCCATCCCTAAATTTTTCCTTGATACAAACCAATGGGGTTTGTGAATTTCTAGGATTAAAAACCTAAAGTACAAGGGGTTAATAACATTATAAACGCGATAAAATGATAATAAACCAAGGTGGATAATAATTAATCCCTAGTTAATTTTTAAACCTGTTAATTTCATGAGTGAGATACAAATTTTATCTATATTTATTTGTGTCTGTAGATGATAGAGATATATCTATTGCATATATCATTATAACTCTATATTTTAGATATAAGAAATTCCAATCTACAGTAGAAAAAATAAAATAAAAAGTAGGCACAAAATAAATTCCAAGATAAACACATATTGCATGGTAGTTATAGACTCTAAGATAATCACGAGATGCATGTGAACCCTCTACCCACTTGGCTAGAAATTCCCCCCTACTAGAGGTATTTGCATGATTGGATGCCTCCACTCGGTCTCCTCTCAGCTTCTCCAATTGTAGTTGCTCCATAATTGTCTAAGACAACTTCGGGGACTCCTTCTGTACTTGAGTGGATCTCTCAACTCAATCTCCTCTCATATTCTCTACTTGTGGATGCACCACAACTTCCTAAAGCTAATTTTGAGGCTTCTCCAAGGGCTGCATGTTGAGAGGTAATTTACTCTCCGTGACAACCACCAAATCTCTAAAATTTTCCTTTCTCCATAAGGCTTTTCATTCATCTTGAACCTCGAGAGCATATAGGTTCTTGACTCATGCACTAATCTATTTCACCTATCCTGTGGTGATGTGTCTAAGGAAAAACTTTGCCTTTAAAAATACCACGTCATAGTCAAGGTCTTATAATACCGCGACTAAAACAAGATTCTTCTTTAGTCATGGAACGTACATCACATCTGTGATCCTGAGAGGCAAGCCAAAATTCCTTTGAAAGGTAACTGTACCAATCTCGGTAGCTCTATACCCCTTGTCATCTCCAAACTCTAAGCTCTGCTTGACATCATTCTCCTCAAATTCACTAAATAGGTCTGTATTCCCCGTCATATGGAATGAGGCACTGCTGTCAAGATACCACATGCCTCCCATGGTAGTGTCGACCATGCATGCAATGAAAGTGAAGTCAAGTTCGAATTGGGAAGCTAGAGCCTCACTTGTTGCTGCTACTATCGGCTCCTTCTTGCTTGCTTTCTTCTGCGGGAATTTTTTGGCATCGTGCCCATGTTCGTGACAATGAAGACAATTGAATTTCTTCAAGTCCATATTCTTTCCACCCTCCTCACCTTGGGACTTCTTTCCCTTGACCAACTTTACCTTACTTGCTAAGCCACAATCCTCTTCCACTTCCTTGGAAGAGATCCCATCTCTGGTGTTCCTCTTGATCACCTCCTGCATCAAATTCGATCGCAGTTGTTTCCAATCTGATAGCCTCTAGTGAACATTAACGCAGTCCTTGTAACTATTCCAACTCTTTGGGAGTTCAAGAAGAACAAGGCTCACCATATCTTCCTATGTCCTCACGTCATGGAATTTTCTAGAAAAAGAACCGATTTTCAATTAGTGATATCTCCCTCATCCAAACTCCAATTTGACTGATATTTTTTTTTTTAATTTGGGTACTTGTTCGTAAAGAATCTAAATAAGATATTCATTTAGGAAAATTTTGCACAAATTTTTCAGGTATTTTCTCCAAACTCACGGCCCAAAACTCAAAACTTCGAAATCTCCTCTAGTATATTGTTCTCAGCTCTAATACCATGTAGAAAATCTTGTAGATTCACAAGATCATGTAATCTAATAAAACAAGAGACAAGGATATAGTTCTACTCTTTACAATGGAAGCACATAAATATTGAGAAAAACAATAATCGATAAGAGGAAGAGAAATTAATGGCACATAACACAATAAATATATGTGGAAATCCACAACTCAAAACCCCACTATCTGTGTTGCATTAATTAGAAATCGAAGATGGTAATACAATTTTTTTTCTCTCAAGAACAATCACATCATTCTGTAAAATCAATCTCCAACTCACAAGAAAACTATTGGCCAACCCTTAGCCAATTCTCCAGCCCTCCAAGTCCATATTTCCTTGCGCCCTTGGTCAAAGCATTTTGATGAATACAATATGCTATGCTAAACCTTGAACTTAACCTACACAAGTATTTCCTATCCTCCACCTGATGACTTCCTCTGGCCAATACTTAGCCAAATTTCCAAGCCTCCAAGCTTCTAAATATTTACACAATTCTTGAGAGAATTAGCTTGTATTTAAAGGGAAATTCGTCATCCATAACTATGCAATCCCTTCTAGGTTAAGTTCCTGATTGCATGCTCCATCTATACAACTCAGAAAATTACACAACAAATAGTACACTATCCTTGCACACTAGTCTCAACTGGGTCTTTCTCCGAATCGACATGCAAGAATTTCTGATGAGGGAATATTTAGCTAACTGGAGTAGCACTAGTTGAGTGCACTAATGCATCAACTAAGTGTTAACTCACTATTTGTTCCTCAAATAATTTGCAACTAATTTATCTGGACTTAACCTAATAAACTGAATTAACTATAATATAGGGAGAACATATACATGACTTCAGAAAGACTTCCGACTAAAAATTTTTAAGTTAACTAAATCAACTCACTCTAGTTAACCTTGCACTCTAGTCTCAACTGGATCTTTCTCAAAATCGACAAGCATGAGTTTCTGATGAGGGAATATTCAGTGAACTAGAGTAACACTAGTTGAGTGCACTAATGCATCAACTGAGTGTTAACTCACTATTAGTTCTTCAAATATTCTCGAACTAATTTTTCTGGACTTAACTCAATAAAATGAGTTAACTAATTTCCACTCATAGTTAACTCACCCTAGACCCCTATAATATAGGGAAAACATATACATGACTTCAGAAAGACTTCAAACTCCAAATTCCTAAGTTAACTAACTCAAATCACTCTAGTTAACTATTACAAGTTGCTATGAGAATAAAATTCGATTTTAATTCTGAGTTTAATTCAAGGACAAATTAAACCAGAATTTATGGATTCTACTTTTATCATTTCTTGTTGCTATATTCAACATTCAACAACACATTCCTTCCCTCATCACGGAGGAAAAAAATGTAGCCCTTGTGTGAGAAATCTCCCTAGAAGAAGTTGACGAAGTGGTGAAGGCCCATCCAAGAAACAAGGCACTAGACCTAGTTCAGTTCACAACTGAGTTTTTCAAGGCAGGATGGAAATTTTTACGGGGAAGAAATCCTGGAGATTGTGGAATACTCCTAATGATACCAATGGTTATGGGCGAGCCTGAACGCAACATTTCTTGCCCTCATCCCCAAGAGGGGTGAGGCCCTAGATCCAAGTGGGTTCCACCTGATTGCCCTATGCAATGTCATCTAGAAGGTTCTCTCGGGGATCCTAGTTAGAAAAACCAAAACCTTGTTGAAGACTATTATAGGAACAGAGAAAATAGATTTTGTTGAAGGTCAACAAATATTGGATCTAATTCTGGTGGCCCATGAGGTAGTGGATACCTTAATATCAACACGCACTCTAGATATGATCATAAATCTAGATCTTTGTAAAGTATATGATAGATTAAATTAGGAATTTTTGTTATCGATCCTTACAACATTCAGCTTCTCCCTGTCTTGGATTAGATGGGTCAAATCATTAATAACAATGTCATTCTTCTCAATATTGGTGAATGGGGCACCCTCCCGACTCTTTCGGGGATCACGAGGGCTTAGGAAGGGTGACCCTTTATCCCCTTTCCTTTTCATCATTGTTGTTGAAGGCCTGAGCCACTTAATTCAAGCTGCAGCTATCTCTGCAGATCTTATGGGCACCAAAATATCCCACGGAAGCCCACCGATAATGCATCAACAATTTGTAGATGACAATATGATGTTTGGAAAGCCATCACTATGTGAGGCGAAACAAATTATTGATATTCTGAAGACGTTCCAACAGGTTTCAAGTACCGAGATAAATGTAGAAAAGTTCGACATATACTTCTTCAATACACGTCCATGAGATTGAAATCACCTAGCTAGAACCTTCGGATTCAAAGAGGGGGTGCTTCCCAATACTTATCTAGGGGTTCCCTTGGATTTTGATTACCTTCAACTTAAATTTGGGAAGAGGTATTGCCCCTTATCGATAAGAAACTTTCTAGATAAACATTCAAGTCTCTTAACTGAGCAAGGTGGTTGGTTTTGTTGAAACTATTTTTGCAGGCAATCCCAATATATCGACTCTCGACATTTCTTGCACCCAAAAGAATCTACAAAGAATTGACAACAAAATTATATAAATTCCTCTGGTCTGGAATGCAGATCGGGAGAAAATGGGCATTGGTGGCATGGGATAAGCTATGTAAATGAAAACTCCAAGGATGCCTAGCCCTTAAAGACCCAGAGACCTTACCCCAGGCCCTTAGTGCCAATGTGTGGTGGCATTGGATACAACGGGGACATGAGACATGGAAACAAATGTGGAACACCAAATATGGGGTCAAGGGTGGATCACAACCCTTGCAACAACACCCACACCTCACAAATTGATCCTCGATTTGGAATCAGCCTAAAACCCCCAACAAGCCTTCATGTGAACTCATGGATTCTTGGAAATGAGGAATGGTGGAAGCACCAGATTCTAGAGTGATCATTGGATGCAGCATACTTGACTAGATTAATACTAGGAATTCTCAGTAGTCAGGGATTTCACCTATCCTCTAGGAGAGGAATTAATCAAGGATTTATGGAAGGACTCAATCCTAGAATCAAAATGGATGGAATCGAAGACGTATAAGGATTGGCCCCCTCAGATTCCCCATAGGGCATGGGAGGGCCTCTTTAAAAATCTATGGCAATAACCCATCCTCAACAATGGGGAACCAGATAAGTTACGATGGGCATAGAGGACCGAAGGAATTTTCACCTTAAAGGAAGCCTACTCCTCTTGTCAATAGAAGGGAATTCATAGTTGGACTCCATATGGAAACGAAATGGTATTCTTGACTGTGGCCCAGAGTACTGTTCTTCGTGTCGTTTGCAAGGTTGGTAAAATTTTAACATGAGACAAAATAAGAAAGAAAGACTTGAGTGAACCATCATGTTTCCCACTATGTCACAATGAGGAGGAAACAATAGACTATCTCTTAAATTCATGCCCAAAGGGACTGAAAGTTTGGGGCCATCACTCGAAGCTCTTTCGAGCTTTAGATAGGTCTATAAATAGCCTTAGGGAAATCATCAAAACAAGGCAATGTTCCCTTTTCAGTAACCCTATCTTTTACAGAGCCCGGTGCATCTAATGGGGTTTAATACTATGAAACATCTCAAAAGCAGTGAAGAGAGTAGTATTTCATTTGGAACCTTTCCATCCCCTCACTGCTTGGACGGCTATCAAGTGCAACATCCAAGAGACTCTCACCATCGCCCAATGGGTGGAGGAAGATTGGAAAGCGAAGGGACGAGAGTGAGCCATCCTCTTCGTATTAGGTATTTCTCAAAAGTCCTATATCCCTTCTCCACCTCGATGTTTGCAATCAAATAAGGTGTCCTCCAACATGTTCAAATTCTGTCCACAGGGATTCCACAAACTTAACCTCGATGGAGCATCCAAGGGAAACCCTGGGAAAGCGACCCTTCAAGGAATTGATGAGCCCCAAAAATGGATAATTATATGGGCTCATTCAACCTCCTAATTCGACTTAATCCACCATTCTCAATAGTTTATTTCATGTTTTTGATTATATTTATGCTAATAGAGTGAATTGGGTTAGTCATTATGCAACCAAATCTAATGGGTGCTTTGTGTAGTGTTTTTGGTCAATTTTGAGACAAAATTAAAGGTTTTAATAAGCACTTAGCAGCCAAATTCGTGGAGGAACAAGAGAGAGGATTTGTAGGAAGGTGCCCCCTTCATTTATGGGCTCTTACCTCGAATTCTCCACCATCAGCTTGGATTTCAAGGGCCACCACATCAATTATCACAGGGGCAGCTAAGCAAGTCAAGTAGGACAGCTCTTAACTACAAGTTTTGGAAACTGATTCCCTAAAGTTTAGGAGGATTGTTGGGGTCCTCAATTTGTATAAATAAGAAGGCTTAGGGCCTCATTTTTGTTAGCCAGTAGTTAGTCACTTTGTAGGCAGAAGTTAGCTAGTTTGTAGTTCGATTTTATTCATTTTTTAGTCAGTAGATTAGCTCTACATTTCAGCACATTTTCAAGTTTTCCTTGTGGACAGTTTTTGGAATGTAACTATTCTTTTGATCAATAAAGATGAATCCAGCTTTGCACCAGCTCTAATCTCTCTTAGGATGCTGTAGCTCTTGGGGTTGGGCCCATCTCAAGTGCCCAGTACCTCCTTTGTTTACTTTCATGTGTCTTTGCTGCATTCTTAGAATAAAATCTGCTATTTAGATTTAAATATTGTTTTATTATTTAGATTGTTTTTGATGATTAAAGTAGTTTTTCATGTTCAGATTTGTTTGATAAGTCAATAACATGGAAGATCTTCAGAAAAAGGCCATCAAGCACCTTGGATCTCACCTCTCCCTTAGTGGAATCATGAGCTGGGACCAAGGTGACCTTGTTGCCACCAAAAACATTGTCTTTGCTTCACCATGCAATTAGTAGTGTTGGATTCTTAGTTGTCGAACTTGATATCAGTTTTGATTGCATGCTTAAGTTCATGATTGTTCAGTTGCATAGTTACTTCATATGATTTCACTGCAAATAGACTTCTGTTCATTTCCATTGCTTTTACCTCGGTCAGATTAGGTGAAAGTAATTATGTTCTTTATTTTCCAAGTCTTCATTTTTCAAATTCAAAAAACAACTTGCAGAGCACCTGTTATACTCCTCTATATTCCCATTATCCATCAATCCCACCTGCTTCATCCTCCATTTCAGATCCTTGCCTTACCTTTGCCACATTCCCTCATGTTGACCTACTTTCCATATTATTGTGTAGCATTGCCTTATCCCTCCTTGAACAAATCTAAACATCTACGCCACTCCTCAACTCCATCCTCCAAGTCTTGAATTCCCCTACACCCCTATTTCACCTCCATACTCATTCCTCCACCTTTTTCCCTCCATCCATGCTCCAAAATCCCATTTCTGAACATCGTGTAGAAAATTACAGAACATCTTGTAGAAATTCCAAAACATCCTGTAGAACCCATGCAGACTTCCTGTAGAAGCTCACGAAAGTGATTTCTTGAGATACGATCACTGTGAAACTCTTAGGAAGTGTGCTAGGGACCCCTTAGGACCTCTTCTAACCTTCCCAACCTCTTGCAAGAATTTCCTTCTGCCGATCCACCTCTGCACAGTCAAAAACAATAAAATCACATGCATAATAATCCTACAAAATCATTCAAAAATAAAAAAATATGTTTTCTTTAGATTTCATTATAAAATTAGCTTAGGCACATGCATTTTACCTTCCGAAGTCAATGGAATCTCATTCAGTAGCTTGCATCTTCCTTCTTGCATCACTAGGACTAGCTGGTAGAATTAGGGTTTGCTAGGGTTTGCGTTTCTTTTTTGCTTTCACTTTCTTTCCATAAGTAGATTAGCTTCCTTTGAGTTAGCTTTCATCCATCAGTTAAAAATCTTCTTCTAAGAGCTCATAGAAGTTGGCTTAAGCTCCTAGCAGACTTGTGCCAGCTAACCAAGTGACAGCTGCGGCA
>APFE030394817.1:0-25189 GCA_000404065.3 Pinus taeda
CCAGATTGGATTTGCCATGCTTTATCATAACATTAAAGAAATTGAGGCATCAACAAAATCATAGGGATGTAGATCAGGAGATTGCCTACGGAAAATTGTTGTAGATTGAATGTGGCATGCTCTACTTGCCATGCTTTATCATAACATTAAAGAAATTGAGGCACCAGAAAAATCATAGAAATGTAGATCAGGATATTGCCTACGGAAAATTGTTGCAGATTGAATGTGGCATGCTCTACTATAACATTAAAGACATTGAGGCATCATTAGCGAAACGATGGGATCTAGATGAAGAGAATGCCTCTAAAAAGTTATTGTATCTATATTTCTACGGAAAATTGTTGCAGATTGAATGTGGCATGCTCTACTATAACATTAAAGACATTGAGGCATCATTAGCGAAACGATGGGATCTAGATGAAGAGAATGCCTCTAAAAAGTTATTGTATCTATATTTCTAGATCAAGAGAATGCCAACAGAAAGTTATTGTATCTATAAATGTTGTGCGCTACAACCAGGATTTGGAAATAACGTATGAACAAACGGCTATGCTGTTAAATTGTAAATAATGTTTTTCTTTTCTTTTCATAAAAGTAGATTCTTGCAGATGTTGAATTTTCAATTCAGGAGTTATCCATCCATCAACAAGGGAGAAAGGTAATAGATGAGAATCTTTAACCAACTCTTGAATTCCAATAAATCAATTGATAAAACTGTGCAACTTTCGTTTGAATGAGGACGTTCAAGAAGCTTTACCTAATGAAATATTGATCGGTGTAGATGTGAAGAAAATCAAGTTAAGTTGGCTAATATAGAAGTGGCGGATTTGGTCCATGAAGAAGGAAATTGAGGAATGAACTTGGCAAAGCTCCGAGTGCATGGGGAAGTAACTTGAAGAATGGACATGTCAAAGATCGTGGGGAAGGTGGGGATTGAAGATATGACAAAAACAGAATAAGAAGCGAATTGGTGGACTGGTGTTGGACAAGAACCAAAAAAAACAAATCTTACGGGTTTAATTGAAAGGCCAACTACGTGAATTGGCTAATGGTTAATCGTGAATGGTTAGTGGTTTAGTCTTATTTTTGTGTGAATGGTTAGAAGGTTAGAAGGTAATGACGTCATATCAAAATGGTTTGGATCGTTTAGTTTTTCAAATGAGATGGATAAACAATGTTAACATATTAAGGATTAAACAGTCCTCAGGCTCATTCAACAGAGTAGTGTGAAGGCTATTCAACAGAGTAGTGTGAAGGCAATGGTTAGTGGTTTAGTCTTATTTTTGTGTGAATGGTTAGAAGGTTAGAAGGTAATGACGTCATATCAAAATGGTTTGGATCGTTTAGTTTTTCAAATGAGATGGATAAACAATGTTAACATATTAAGGATTAAACAGTCCTCAGGCTCATTCAACAGAGTAGTGTGAAGGCTATTCAACAGAGTAGTGTGAAGGCAATGTGTAAGTATGTCCGTCTGTCTTAAAATAAAAATAAAATATTCTCTAAATAGAAAAGCGATTAAATAGTCCTCATTGAGCCGAAGGCTCATTCTACAACTTAGTGTGAAGGCGATGTGCAAGTATGTTTGTCTGTCTTAAAATAAACATAAAATATTTTTTAAATAGAAAAGCAATGTTGGATATAATAAAAAAGAAAACAAAAATATGTTAGACATATTTAATCAGTTGTCCATATGACCTTAATATAATTTCATCTAAAATAATTAGAAGTAAAAAAAGAAAGAATATGTGAGTAAGATGTTTAAACCAATGTTCCATGATTCGTACTCGTATAAGACTCGATGAGGCATCAACTCGTCTACTCGTATAAGACTCAGGAACGACCCTTATAAGACTTGTCAAAATACAAAAAAATCTTAAAATGTGGTAAATTTTAAGCACAAAAAAGAAACTAATGACAATTCCAATCCTTAAAAGTTATAAAAACCACAATATATGCAATAATTCATAACATAATCTCATATCTATAAAAGTACAACATAACATATTCAATTTTTGTAAGCAAAACATTTAGATACTGAATAAGAAAAGGACTCATGATTCCATAATTAAAATAAAAAATGTCAGCAAGTTCAAAATTCAAATACATGTCATAAATGATAAATGATTGTATGTCATAAATGATAAGTGATTGTCTCATAACAATCTTGTGTCTCATCACTCATAGATGATTACGTCTACAATAAGCCATTGCGGAGCTAGTGCTAACATCAAAAGGCTGAAGCAATTGTGAGGCAGGTGTATTTGGAGTCTCCATTTGAGATGGCAAACTAGAGAGATCCTCAGTCTCTTCATCAAGCCAACTCAAATCAAGGGCCTCCTCCACAACCCAATCAGACTCTAAATCAATAGTATCCAATAAAATTGGATCTGTATCTTTTGGTTGCACTTGTTTTGTGAGCATTCGAAGGTTGTAGTAGATGAAAACCAACTTCTCCAACCTCTCATGCTCCAACTTGTTTCTCTTTTTGCTGTGGATGTGCTCAAACTCTGACCAATTGCGCTCACAAGAAGCACTGCAGGGTTGACTCAGAACTCTGATGGCAAATTCTTGTGATTGTCGTGCCTCAGTGCCACAATCTATCCACCAATGAGCTGTAAACAAATAACAACACAGATTATCAGTTTGCAATGGCAAACATATAAAAGAAAACTAGCAAAATTACAAGCTAAGTTCTAATAATTTGCACTTACAAGGCATTTTCTTGTCCTTGAGACGTTGGCTTGAGTTGAACCCAAACATGCCAGATGCTTCCTTATACATATCTCGTTGTAAGTTGATTTTGTCATGAATATCTACATCCGAGAACTTCTCAATGCATATCATGACACCTCTCATCACCTCGGGATCTCTTTTGCTAGACTCCTCATTATAGAATAAGCTTGGATTGAGATATGCTCTTGCTGCATGCAATGGTGAATGTAGTTGCCTGTCCCACTTGGAATCAATAATTTGCCATATAGGGATATATTTAGATTCATTTCCCTTATAAAAAGTCTTGATGGCCTCTTTGGCCCTGTCCATGGCCTCATAAATATATCCCATTGTAGGTCTTTTTCCATCCATCAATCTCAAGACTTTCACGAGGGGCTTAATGAAGCTGACAATCTTAGTCACTTTGTCCCACAAACTATCAACAAAGACAGATGTTTTCACGGACATTGCTTCCGATTTTGTGCTATCTTTCCAGAATACCCATTGGTGGCTACAAAACATTCTTCTCAAAGCTTGGTACTCATACAAAAGGTTTTGGAGGGAAAGAAGGTTTGTAGCAAACCGTGTGACATCTGGGCGACTAAGCTCACCCTGTGTAAATTCCCTCATAAGGTTCAACACCCAAGCGTGATTATAAATATACTTGGTAATATGCTTGCATTCTTGTACAATGTTTTACACCCACTCCAACTTCCCAGTGTCCTCTAGCATCAAGTCTATGTAATGGGCAATGCATGAAGTCCAAAAAATGGTGGGATATTTGGCACAAAGCAACCTTCCAGCTACCACATAATTTGCTGCATTGTCCATGATTACTTGAACAACATTTGCAACCCCAAAGTCCTCCACCACATCAGCCAACAATGAAAAAATCAAATGTGCATCTTTAACGTTTGCAGATGCATCAATGGATTTTAGGAACATGGTTCCTTTAGGGCAAGCTACAACAAAATAATCAAATGTGCATCATTAATATTTGCAGATGCATCAATGGATTTTAGGAACATGGTTTCTTTAGGGCAAGCTACAATAAAATTTATTATTGTTCTACCTCTCTGATCTGTCCACCCATTAGACATAAGTGTACAACTTGTAAATTTCCGTGAGCTTTTAATGCTCTCCAATTGTTCCTTGACACACTCAAGCTCTTCATCTAGCTCTTTCCCCCTAAGTGCATTATAAGTTGGGGCTTTGTATCTAGGGCCAACACATGCAATGGTATCCACCATGGGTTGATAAAAATAAGACTTTGCATAGTTGAATGAAAGACTATTATGGTACCAAAACCTCCTCACTGCCATATCTGCCTCCTTCCTCTTCTTATCATTGAAATTGTCCAAGGTTGGTTGAGATCCTGGAGTTGTATGAGGATTGAAGAAAGAAGAGGTTATACTCTTGTTTGCCATAACAGTTGAAGAGAAGTTACCAGTACATGGAGTTTGAAACTGTGCCTCACTTTGAGATGAAGATCTACCTACCCCAACCATCTCATCCTTCCTTCTTGCTCTCTTAGAACTTGCTTCTTTAATGGATTCCAAAACAACTACCATTTCAATAGTGATTTCATCAGGGCAACTTTGACGACATCCCACACCATGCCCAAGAATTCTGGCTAGGTGGTATTTCAGCTTGTTTATGCCTGAATACATTGTGGCATTTCAATAATTGCACTTGATATTGTGGTCATTACTCGGAATGATTTGTTGACCATGTGCCCATGTCGAATCACAAGATTGTCTGAAACCCTTTGGTGGCATGGTAACAAAATTTGGAAGAACCAAAAATCATTATTATTTTTTTTTTTTGGTTTTGATTTTTTGTTTTGTTTTTTTTAATTTGCAATTTTTTTTGGTTGTGGGTGAGAAACTCAGCCACACAGCGGCCTTGTGTGGGTGAGAAAATCAGCCACACAACGGCCTTGTGTGGGTGAGAAACTCAACCACGCAACGGCCTTGTGTGGGTGAGAAACTCAGCCACACAACGACCTTCCCAATAAATTTTTTTTTTGCAAAATGAAAAAAAAAATTAAAAGAAAAAAACAAAAATAAATACATGGAAAACATTCTAACTAGGTTCATGAAGCCTACCTGAAGCTTAGTTTGATCCGATGAAGCCTCCTTTTGATTCACTCTGAAGTTTCAACAATCACACAAATTAGCCAAACACTCAAATGACAATTGAATGAGAAATAAAAGGGAGAGAGGTGCTTATAATTTTTCTTTTGGCCTCCAATTTCCCTTTTGCTCCACCTCATTTCCAAAAAGAAAAAAAAAAAAAATGAATTTTTGGACAGTTTGGGGGTTTTGCTGCCCAAAGGGTCTTATAGGGTCCGATGGGAGTCTTATAGGCTACCTGCGGGTCTAATGAGGGTAAACGGGTCTTGTACAAAACCCATCGAGTAAGCGTAAAGAACGCGGGTTTAATGAGGGTCATCCGCCCTCCCTTCTGACCCATAACTTCATATATCTCTATATATAGAAAAAAATGTTAAAAGAAAATATTTTAATCTTGTATAGAATAAAATATCGAATGTGGATTATGAATAAAATATTTTAATATTAATTAATATTGACGTATACTTAAGATATATTAATAACAAAAAAACCAGTTTAATGTGCGTTGATAAAATGACCCAATGCACATGTTATGTAATCTCTATAATATTTAAGAATACAATTTAAACTAAAAAATTAAACATTGTTTTTTTGCACTCTAAAATAAGTTTACATCTGAAGAAATTTGATCCCTCTAGGCTCATGTTAGATCCGTGGTTAAGTTTACATCTGAAGAAATTTGATCCTTCTAGGCTCATGTTAGATCAGTGGTTAAGTTTACCTCTGAAGAAATTTGATCCCTCTAGGCTCATGTTAGATCAGTGGTTAAGTTTACATCTGAAGAAATTTGATTTCTCTAGGCTCATGTTAGATCAATGGTTAAGATGGATCTATGCTGGTTTAGTACAATGGACGATGCATAGTACTGTGAAAGGATTCTATGTATTCTTTCTGTATTCTCAAGGAGATGTAGGCTGTATGCAAGCCACTAAAGCATATGTCTCCATCTTATTCGAAGGGAATGCAACAAATCATTTTTTGGAATGGTAATTGACAATCATAATAATTATTGATGCTTTCCCATCTTTCCTTGTTCTTATCCTTGATATTAAGTTTCTAGTTTGGTTTTGATTCATAGGAATATTTGTGCTGTTTATCTTTGGCTATCCTTTTTTTTTTCCTTTCTTCCAAGAGGTCGTGTTTTAATCCAGAGGGAGATATAGTATATATAGTATATACACCTTCGTAAATTTTATTTTGATTTTATCAATCCCAATATCAAGGTAGATCAGTTTCATATATCAATTTTCGGTATCTAGCTTGATTGTGACTATAAAAATTGGATTATTATTATTAATTATTACCAATGAAAATTAATATTACTTCTATTCAATTTTATTGTTGGAATGACCTAACATAAGAATTATGTTATGTCAATTTGGTGTTTGACTTAACTACAATATTAAAATTAAAGTAGCTTATTGTTAATTTATTTTATTGTTGGAGTGACCTCAATATAAGGATTTTCATACATCACTTTGGTATTTGACTTAAATAATAATTTTAAAATTAAAATTAGATCCTTGTTTATTTTAATTATTAACAACATAAGTTAATATTATTTCTATTGTTTCTACTTGATTATATTAATATTATAATTTTAATATTTACTTGAATTATCTTATATATTACTACTATTTTTTTTTTTTGTAAGCTGGGGAGTTACCATTCTCTATTATCAAAAAAGAAAGAACATTACAATCTTAAGGTGATCTCAACCTGCCCCGAAGGGAAACCAGGTTTATTGACCACCTATAGTTTTTCACTGCATACCAAAAATAAAAGGTTTTCATCATGTCTTTCCAAGCTTTGAAAACATTCATCTGGTAACTAGTTACATTGACAGCTAGCTGCAAATAAGTCTTATCACACTTCCTATGCATATCTAAGGAAAAACTAGAAACTTGCATTTTCTATCTATATCAAAAGAAACATGCCTATCTTCATTGAGTCCTGGTGTCCTCATGCTGCTCCTTTTCCTTCTTGACCACCAGGGCATTCGCCTCTAGCTGCTTCTGAAGGTCCTCCAGCCTTTTGTCTTGCATGAGCAGGGTGATCAAGATGTTCCTCATCTCTTTCTTCAGGTTGGGGATGCCCTGTGACAATTCAGCCATCTCTAAGGCTATCTGTTCCATGGCTTTGGCCATGAGTCTTTTCATGACCCAATAGAGGTGCAGGGATTGCTTATACAGGGTCATTCTGCCTCGGGTATGGCCTGGGTCCGGCATAAGATCCACCCAATCCTCCATTTCTTCCTCTGACTGTGCTTGAATGGCTTCCTCCTCCCAGTGCTCTATTATTCTTCGAATTTTTAGGTTTTTTCGTTCATTATATGCCCTCTCTGCTGTTCTAACTCTTGTTTCTATGGTTCTCCTCCCCTGTCCTCCTTCTACGCCCGCGCTGGTCTCCCCGTCTTCTGCTGTTCCTTCCCGACAGCGTCTGCCCCTCCTGCTTCTCCCTTCTGCGATTCCCCACCTGCTTTGCCTTCCTCGTCCACGGCGGCCTCGCCCTTGTCCCCGCCTGCCTTTACCAAACTCAGCACCCAACTCCTGTTCATCCTCGCCTTCCTTCCGACCCCTTTTCATATTTTTGTTTCTGATGCCCTACTTATTTTGGTCGCGTTTGTCAATTCCTGCCGCTGCCACTCCCGCTTCCTCTTCCTGGGCTTCAGTATCATCCTCAGACACTTCATACACCAGAATGTAGAACTGATCGGGTTCCGCTTCCATTTTCCCCTTGCCCTTTACGTCTAGGCTTGCTCGGCTCTGGTCCCCATCACCAGCGTTGCTTCGCATCCATCTCCCCGTCGCTCTGCTTCCCTCCGCAGCCATTCTCTCCCTGTTCTTTGTCCCCGGTTTGTGCGCCCCTGCTCCTTCCATCCTGCTTCCCAAGCTGGCCTTTCTCCTGTTTGTAACTTGGCGCTGTTCTCCTCTCTCGTCGATTTCCCTGCATGCGCTATCCCTTGACCCTCTTCGCCACCCTGTCTTCCTTATACCTCCCTTCTTAATGGCCTTAGGCTCCACCTCCCTGTCCATTTTGTTGTCCCCTGTCCTCTCACGATCATTTCCCTGGCCTTTGTCTGACATCCTGACGGCGCCACCGTCATTCCCCGTCCCCCTGCTGTCCTTTCGCTCTAGTCCATGATCCGTCCCACCGCTCCTACCACCTGTTACCATCATGCTTCGAAACCTGGTGGCGTTGTCCGTCCTTGCACCCCTCCGCGTCTTCATTAATCCCCCTGCCAATATCCTCAACCCGATCGGGTGTCAATGGATTCTTAAATATTATGTGTGTGTATAATATTATAATATAATTTTAAATGGAAAAATATAACACCAAATTAATCTAAAATTATATAAATAATTAAACCCTTTTATACTTTTTAGCTTTTTTTATCAATTTATATTTAAAATAAACGTTGCCAATGTATTAACTTTTTTTTATAATACATTTTATATGAAAATATTTTTTTACTTGTTTGTTGACCATGTTCTGTTTTGTTTTTTTATAATTTTTTATTGTTTTTTTGGGTTCTAATTATTTTAGATTGTGGCAAGTGACTAAATTGTTAAGTTTTATTGGTTTCACTTAAATTTGTGGATGGTTGCAAAATGAATTAAAGTTTCAGTGAGTGTTTTGATTATTTTGACTAAACTTTATAAAATGAAAGAAACTTAGTTTAAAGTCATGTGAATGTGAATTTAAAGTTTATTCATATATTTTGTAAATTAATTATTTGGAGTATTAAATAATTAATTAAATTTATGATATTTCATATATATATATATATATATATATTATATATATATATATATATATATATATATATATATATAATATATATATATAAATTTCAAGATATATAAGGGTTGTTCACGGATGCTAGGTGGTAGCTACATCCACGGGAAAATCCACGCAAATAAATACAAACAAAGCGTAGCCCCAAGGGCATCGAAGAGATTTGACCTCATGACCTCCCAATTGGCAAAGTACTTAGCAATGGGAACTCAACCAATTAAGCTAACCCTTGGGGCCATATATATATATGTATATTTGTTTTTTACTTATATATTATTATTTAGTGATGTATGGTTAGAAACATATTATTATTTTTATTAGTGGTTTTTGTTAATCATGATGCATTGCTTGATATTCAATGAACAAATATTATCAAAAAGAAGAAGAAGATGATTTGAGCAATAAAAATATAGTCATGGATACAAATTGCTAATATAAATTATTTTATCTAGGTGTTTTTATAAATAGATCATGCATTGGTTTAATGCCTTCATAATGTTTATGATGGACCTTTGAAATATATATTTTTAGGATTCAATAAAGTAATTTCCATATTAGCTAAGAAACATTTGATTCTGCATGTGCTTTTTATTTTATAGGTATGAGATTGTAATGATTAGGATGTTCTAGACATTTGCACGATCTTGAATTTGCTCTATATTTTAAAGTGCTAAATACTTTTATCTAGACAAGGCAATATCCAAAACTTGTAGATTTTTTAGAAATTTTAAATGAACTTTATTGTTGTCCATTAATTTGGGGTTAAAATACATGTTATTTATGTCTAGGAGGCAAGCTAAACTTTTAAAGAATTTTTGAATTATGGAATAATATTAATGTTTTTATGTAACAATTATGTGTTTTTTTTTCTTTTCAAAACAAGTGGAAAGCAATCAAAAGACAAATAGGAACTAGAAGGAATAAAAAAGCCCTTACAACCTTTGTTATTTGCAATTGTGGTGTTTAATAGTATTTAATGTCTAAACACTTAAAGACAATTATAATGGTTTTCAAATGCTTTTAGATACTAAGATTTTATTTTTTTGGCCAATTGACGTTTGGTATGATTTGAAGTAAAGTGTCTAATTTGTTTACAGTTGAACATATTTGATTAACGGAATTAGTTTTTAGAACACTTTTTCCTCATATATTTATTGTAGTTGATACTAAAAAGCCTTTAAAGAGTAGTATGATTTACATTGTAAAATTGTTATTTGACTTGATGATATACTGGATTCAAGTGATGTCTGCTAGTTTGGATGGAATCTATCATAGAACAATGCTATGAAATTGTGAATGATTTTGAGTGATGGAATGTGTAGTTGCGGAGTTGTCAAAGTCATTGTAACAACTTATACAAGAGGAGGAGATTGATAATCAGAAATTTCATTCTGCAAATAAAACTGAGAAGAAGAAAAGATGAGTGATTTGAATGCAATTTTCATGGTAGGTGGACTAGTTGCAATTTAAATTTGTGCAAATGTTTGTGCTGTTGCACGAAATATCTTTGTTCAAATCCAAAGAACAGTGAATGGCTATCGAAGGCCAACATGCAACATTTTTTTGTGTTATTTAAATGATAAATTTGTTGATTCACTATGTCTCAAGTGAGAGAGATTTTCACAAATTGTAATGCTAAATTCAACAGATATTAAATGCACCCCTAAATATCATAGCAATTTTTGCTGTGTATGTCTAGCTAGGAATCTGTATTCCAAGATGAGTGGCTATGGAAGCTTAAATGATTGTATTTCTAGACAATTTTGGTGCAATATGTTTTTCTCAAGTTGACACATTTAGTAAAGTACATATACAATTTAATGTAGTTATAGAACTATGCTTAATATTGAGCGATGAGTTTTATTTTCAATTTCTGTAGTCATGTGTGGCTAGAATGTTATTTGTTATTTATGAAATAGTAGATAATGATTTCAATGACTAGAAAACAATATGATACAAAGTTAGACTTTCCACCTTCCTTTTCAATTTGATGTAGTTATAGTACTATGATTACAATTGGGCATTGATTTTTTATTTGTTCTTTCTTTAGTCACGTGTCACTAGAATGTTGTTTATTTCTTATGACATAGTAGGTAATGCTTTCAATGGCTAGTAAACAATATGATACAAAATCACATCACCCATTTTTGGTCATTGTTATTTGTAGAAACTAGATTAAAAATACATACACACACACAAATATTTTCTCTGGTAGCATTGAATGTAATGTTAATTTGTCTTTGTACACAAGTGTTGTGTAGCTTCCATAAATTCATGGTTACAATGCTATTAATATTGTTGTACCATACATACATTGTTGGTGATTCTCATGTAGTCTCCTTCTAAGTATGTCAATCTCTTAATTATTAATGTGTGGTAACAAATACATTTGAACTATGTATATGCTATACATGAAAACAAAGTAAATAGAACTAATGTAATTAATTTTATTGTGTCATAAATCATAGAGAGACAATTTAGATAGAATAATTCTAAAATCATATATATAGCAAAAAAATAGAATTTTTATGGAAAAAAGTTGCATAGGTATTTGTAGAAAAAACAACAATGTGTGGTGTGTTTTATTGATCAAAACACTTACAAATTTATTTGGTTCTTCTTACTAGATAGAAATACCAATTATTAGTATTTTTAGTTTTCATTTTTTTTTGTCTACCAATTATGTTTGGGTTTTGTTCTTGCATATGCACACACTAGCTATGAGACTTTCCTCAAATGCTATGATGTGGATATGCCAAAAAACTACAATGTTCACGTGTTAGCTGTAGGTATGCTCAAACAATTGGAGCTATATCCATTCGCACTAAGTCTTAAAAAATAAATATTACATTATGCTAGGAAGCTAAATACTTTACATTTTATTTCATAGCATAATATCTTTATAATGTGACAATAGGTTAGTACCTTAGACATGGTGCAATTGATAGTTTTATAGTAATAAGCATTTGAATATGCTTATTATTTCAATAAGCTTATGAATATTGATAATTTTTTAAAGTAGTTTTATGCTTGTTATCTTAAATTAGAGGTGTTTATTATAGAAAACTACATTGTAATTTGTTTTTGAAGCTGATAGTTGGATTCTATTTGATTTATACATTTTGAAAATTTACAGTAATTGTCCATTTTTTTTTTACAGAATTTTGCAAATTACATATTGTGCTTTGAAATTTGGTAAAATGATAATAATGCTTTTGTTTCTATTATTTTAAATTGCATAAATGTCTTTAGTTTTAAATTATGTTTAAATTGAAAAACATTCAATCTTCAAGGTTCCTTATGGCCATTTCGTCTACTCTTTTGTCACAGTGCTAGGTACTCATTTTCAGAGTACCGTGAAACAAAAAATAGAACAATTGAACATTCAATGCAATCCATGCTCTTAATGATATGAATCATTATCACATTTGAACAATTTGTCACTTTGTCTCAATATACTTTAGGGCAATGAAAAATAGTTTTACATTGAAAGGATAAAAATGGAAAGAAAATGACCACAAGTTATCTAGATTCAATCTACATAGATTAGAGAATCTCTTCTATTATCTTGGTGATTGTTTATGTGGCTCATTTGTTCTTCTTCTTCACTTTCTCTATAGTTCAACTGAAATACGATATGGAATTGTAAACCAATTTCCACATTGTTGATCTCATGGACATGATGATGCTTTGCATTCATTGCATACAAAATTGACTCATGAATACCTTCAGGATCTTCATCATGTTAATGATCTTGAAATGTACTTGAAAGGATTGTCTACAACTTCTTCTATTTGTGCTCAATCTACAATTAGGTTATAGGGGGATGCATTTTGTATCAAATGGTTCTCCAGGCGATTTTTAGTTCCAGTCAATGTATGGCTATTTACAAATGGCCAAACATATCTATGGTTGAATTTAGACATTCAACACTATCAATATAATATTTTTCTACATAACCAAAATCCTACATGTGGACATTTTGAACAACTGTTGCTACATAACGCAATAGATAGTGTAGCTTCAATAAATAGAAATATTGGCCCATGCATTTACCCGTACCAATTCTCACATGGACAATTTTACATATTATCAATTGGGCAAATCTTATTTGAACAAGGATTCATGATCTATCAACAAAATTTCAATGACTGTCATGACTCTTTGTTTAGGTCTATTTGCATGCTTGCACCATGGTTTGATATATTTAATATTAGAAAAACAATTGCAATTTTTTTTTTACAATTGTTTCATTTGCAATGATGATAGAGCTATCAATTGCTTACAACAACATCTGAGTGCTAAAAATATTGAACAAGATCAATGTATTAATGATTGGAAAACTTATATTATAAATTTATCAATTCCATATGCATATGGACATATAGAGGGAAAAGGTTTTGCAATACAATGGATATGTGAACTCCTTGATGTTAACATATATATGGAATATAGAAACAAAAGATATTTCCTTGATATTCTATTCTTCAAAAATTTGGTCCAAAGTCTTGTACCCTATGCATGTACCAATGTCTACAACACATGTACATTTCCATGAAATTATGGAAATTCAGAATGTTGAGATATTAGTGACATTAAAAATTCACCACAAATGCTCCAAGGAATCTCAGAAAGACATAACTTCAAGCCGACCTCAAGTGTACCTTGTAAATATATTTTTAGCAAAGAATCTAGGTTTACTAGATGTTCTACTCAATTAAAGCATTTGTTAATTGACAACACAATATAAAAAAAAAGGAAAATTCATTGTAGTATAAAATGATTCCACATCATCAAATGAGGAAAATAATCCTTTTTCAATGGAGATAGAAAATAACAAAGAACTTTTTACTTCTTTTTCTAATGCTTATAGTAAGTGGTACACTCACATTAATTGAAATCTGCAATACAAGCACAAGATGCTATAATACACGAAGCACACAAGAAACATATAAAATAAAATAAAGCAATTGAGACATATTTGCAATCAATCTAAGACACACCTACATATGCATCTTGCATTTGTGATAGATTTTCCTTTGGAAAGGACATGCAATCTATTAACCAAGACATATTATCTACTATTTTCTATATGATGTCTGTTTCAGACATCAAAACCATTAAAATCAATGAACAAATATGCAAATCTTGTAATAATGCAATACTCAATGAAAAACATCCCTACATTTTCATTGCCTCTTTATATTTGACAAAATGAAAAATTGACGTTCATTGCACGTGGAACCAAGGATGGATTTTCAAAAACAATACAACTTGGCTAAAAAATGTCACAAATTGGATTAACAAGAACAATAATAAATGTTCCTTCCAGTCTAGCTAGAATTCAGAGGGCATTGCCTAGAGATATTGATGACAATATGACAATGGGAATTATGCTAAAATGAAAATTAGAATACAAGAATTCATATTTGTCTAGAAATATTTGACCCGAGAAAGTGATGTGTGCATTACATGACTTGTGTAATACATCTCTATACAAGAGCAGACAAATACTAATCAAATATGAATGGAAAAAGCATTTTGATCAAAGTAGACAAGATCATCAGAATGATAGTCCAAAAATGAAGGAACTAGACTCACCAAATACAGATAATTATATAGAGAAATAAAATGAAACGCTTGTACATGGTCATTCAAAGGCACACCTTATCCATGATCTTCATACAAGAATAATACAGATTGCACCTTCTGAAGGGTTTCATCGCCTAGGCATTTTTTAAGAAAAATTATCTGAAGAAATGAACTTTTCGACATTGTTCTTTGGATCAAGTCACCCTACTGATGTTATCAATCACTTTTCGTATCAAAAAATTACACAATGGTAACTGTTTCACATGTTTGCTGATTTTTCAACACATATTATAAACATATTTTTTTAAAGCAATTCATATTTTGGTAAACTCTGTTTCTAACTCAGCTTGGATTTCTATTCTCAAAGGAGAGCTTAAAGGAAAAAAACTAGTTGATAATGACATGAAAAATAAAAGCAATCTTAAAAAATGATTAAAGTCACCAATTGCATATCAATGTTTAAGAAGAATTCACACATCATCTGACTATTTTGAACATTTAAAGAAAGATATATTTGCAATGATACAATAACTTAATCCACCGAATTTTTTTTGTGACATTCACTAGTGCTAAGCATCTTTGGGAACCATTGATAAATGAATTAAAAATACAAAGTATTGACTCCATAACAACTGAGGCAAAGAAATTCAATGATGAATGCATTGACACATTGATCAAATGTCAACCGATCATATGTAGTCAATATTATAGGCATATAATCTCGTCACTACATTCTTTGATAACAAAAAAAAATGAATTATTTGGTCAAGTGCAAGATAGTTTTTTTATTACAAAACTCCAAAGTAGAGGAATAGGGCATGACCATGGATTACTTTGGATTCAAAATGTGCCAATATATGAAAAGTCCCTTATGATGTCATAACTTTCATTGATCAGTATTTGACTTGTGATTCAATAATTTTGTTGAATCAAATGATTCAATTTCAAACTCATCATCACACAAAAACTTGCAAAAAACATAAAAAATATAGTTGTAGATTTGGTTTTCCTATCCCACCAATTGATGAAACTTGTATCTTGCATCCGTTGTGCAACAAAAACAATGATATGCAAACAATGCAATATAAACTTTAATTTCTTATACATGAAAAATCCTATTAACAGAACATAACATTTGCCATGTTTTTAGCCGATCTTGGAATACAACACAAGAATACATCATGCTCTTACGATTTTGTATTACTCGGCCAATCGTATTGCTCAAAATAAATCCTTGCAATGTTTGAATTAATACATTTGCAAAAAAAATCCCTTCATTGTGGCAAGCAAACAAAAATGCTCAATTTATTTTAGATGCTTATGTCGCGACAACATACTGCTGCTCTTATATGACAAAAATGGATTGCTCCATGACAACTGCATTAAAAAAAATCAAGAAAATTGCATATATTGCAAAGACAACAAGATTGAAAATATTTGTAAAATTGGAAACACATTTCTAAATATGCAACAAATGTCAAGTCAACAAGAAGTCCACATTTCTCTATCATTTCCTTTGTATTCAACTTCCAATTTTTTTTTTTTCATTAACACTGCTCCAGCTGAAAAACAAACATATGTTCTAGAAAGGCCTATTTTGTTAGAACAAGAACCTAGTAATTCTGAAGATATTGTTTGCATGACAACTGTTGATAGATATGTTGCACTTATTCAATCATGAAAACAACATAAAAAAAGAAAACGTACATGTGTCATAAGATTCATTTGATACAAAGAACACATGGACCAAAAAAACCATTACAGAGAAAAAATAACACTTTACATCCCATATAGGGAATCTAAATACACATTAAAGAAAAATGAAGAAATGTGGGATGAAGCATACTTTTTGCATAAACACATTATCGATGTCACATAAAAACAATTTTATCATTTAGTCGCACCATGGGGTTATATTGGAACTACTTCCACTATAATTACATCCCAAAGTGACGAGATATTTATACTTCACTTGCCATTAGAAACTGGCAATAGGGCTTGTTCTAATGAAAAATATGACATTCAACAAGCTTTACAAGAGAAAATTCCATTCAAAAACACTCAAACTAAATCTATAAAAAACAATGAATTCATTAAGCATCCCTTTGGTTTGGACACATTGGCATACCATGAAATTATAAGAAAATGAAATCAAGAGCAACAATCAATAATCAAACAAATAGTTCTATGGAAAAAGATTAATTCTGGTAAGCGTTTCTATTTGTTCATCACTAGAGGTGCATGTACAGGGAAGACATTCAATGCAGAAGCACTTTACCATGCACTTGTACATCTTTATAATAATACAAAGTGACCCTTTGAAAAAAATGCCTAAGCAAAGCTATATATATTGAACACAGTGTTACAATTCATTCAGCTTTGCATTTTCCACTCTCACCATGTCACATGGTGCCATTGGCTTCTAACAGACTCGATGTATTGAGTAAAGAATACGAACAACTTAAATTTATGTTGATAGATGAGGCTTCCTTAATTGGGTCTCGATTGCTTTATAGCATTGACAAGCGAATCCATGAAATTATGCATACTCCAACTTCCCTACTTGGGAACCTTGACATAATATTTTGTGGTGACCTATGTCAAGCATAGCCTATACGTGATTGTTGGATATTTGAACAACCACATTTTAAAGGAACTAGTTCTCCTTACAACCTTTGGAAAGAAAATATGAAAACTTATGAACTAAAATAGGTAATGCTACAAGACAATAAATAATTTTTATCCATCTTGAAAAAAATTAGGACATGTTCACATACTGATGATGATCTTGCATACTTGAAAAAACATTGTTATAGATCGGCCCTAGATGATCCAAATTTTCCATACCATTTTATTTAAAAAAGAATGTACATGAACATAATGAAAGAATGTTGTCTCTCATCAACAAAGAAGAAATTATATTAAATTCATATGATAGAAAAATTAGACTCAACAAATATAAATCGTAATAAACAGATTAAAATGCAATTGTCATCTTCTATTGTGCTCAAGGAAAATATGCTTGTTGAACTAATTGGGGGAAATTACAATATTTAAGATGGCTTGGGGAATGGTGCTAGAGGAATTTTTAGAGCATCGACAACATTTGAAAATGGCACAATTTGGATTGAATTTGCTGATCCAGTTGTTGGCACTATTCAATAAGAAAAAATGACACATTTGTACAAAGATGTAATAATGTCTGCGTGGACACATGTTACTAGAGTTTGTAGGAATAATGAATTAAACAAAAAAAATAGTTTTACAAGAGAATGATTTCCTGTTCAATTGGCATGTGCACGAACTATACATCGATCACAAGGGTAAACAATGGACAAATTGGATTTTTACCCAAAAGGAGTTAGGTAACATGGAATTTTTTATACTACACTTTCTAATGTCAAATATATTAAGTCATTGTATTTATTAAAAAAAATGGAACATTTTCCCTCAATGACAAATTTTCTATTGAGCTAAATAGATTTAGACAAAATGCCTCCTATGAGCTTGGATATAACATATATCAAAATAAAACAATTGACGATTTGACAATATTTTCATTGAGCACTCATAGTTTGTCCTTGCATTTCGAAGATATCATTGCTGACTATGATCTAACGAGTGCTGGCATTCTTTGTTTCCAAGAAACAAAATAGAAATCACCTCCATCAAATCCATTATTGTCAAGCAAATATGACTACATACATTTATACCATTTACATGGAATTCTCACATACTATAGAAAAAATGTTACGGTTGAGAATCATTTCACTTATACAAATGACCAAATTGAATCAATAATTGCAACATTCCATTTTGAAAAAAAAACCATTATAGTTGCAAATGAATATATTGCACCAAATGCAAACATTGAAGAACTAATTAATTTCATCAAATTCATTTTAGAGCACAAATGCAAAGACTACCCAATTGTGCTTGTTGGTTATTTCAATTTGGACATGTCGCAAAATAGCAATCAACAAAAAAACTACTTTTATTTATGCAAAATAATGGCTTCAATTTTCATAAAAAAAAAACCAACAACTCACTATATCTCAATGCTAGATCACTTTTGGACAAACCTTTCATCTACTACTTTTTATTTACATGTCTTCGATGCTTACTGGACAGATCATCATACAATTTTTCTTACCATATCTTTGTTGTCACCTTGAGTAATTTTTCAAATGTTCATATTCTACAATTTCATTGTTGATTTGTCACAATATTTGTCACCTTTGCAAATGTGCACCTTTGATAGATGCCTTGATTTGCAAACATTGAAAAACAAAGAAATTATGTACAACAAAATGTTAAAATTTGGGTACCAGTGAACAAGTGGTTCCCTAAGGCTTTAATCTTTGGCCTAGGGAAAAGTGTCCAAATTTATTTGTACTTTTATCCTAAAGTGACTTTATAAGTGGTAAAGTCAATTTAATTTAAAATTGACTTTATAAGTGGTAAAGTTACATTCTAATTTAAAAGCGACTTTATAAATGGTAAAGTTACATTCTAATTTAAAGGTGACTTTATTAAAGTCGATGAATTATTAGAAATTGAAAAAGTGACTATGGAAATAAAAGGCTAAGTGGGTCTTTATTTAAGTGGGTGAGTTAAATATTGAAAGTGAGAATTAAATGCATATTTATTCTCATCACTAGATCTAAATGAATCTCAACCATTAGATCTTAGGGTTACCCAAAAGGTTATTTAGAGAATAAAAGGAGAAGAGAAGAGGAAAATATCATTTCATTCTTTCATGAACATTTGAGAGAAAGAGAAGAGAGAGCAAGGAGACAATTTTAAGTAGTGAAAAAGTGAAGGAGAACAACAAGAAGACATTTTAGCAAATCTGGGAAGCAACATTTATTAGCACTCATCTCAAGGAAAAATCGTACAGCAGGAGAAAGACACAAATATCGAGGAAGAGGGACAACACAAAAATCGAGGAAGAGGGACAGCAACAAAGGCATGAATTTTGAGGCAGATTTGGGCACACATTTCGAGGTAGACATATTGTTGAAATCTATATAGTCCATACAACAAGTTCTGGGCATGTTTTTCGAGGTAGGTTGTACAACATTTAATGCTATTTTATTGCTAGAAAAATTTCTGTTTTGGCTGTTTGCTGATGGCACAAATTTTGAGGCAGACTTCAAGCATGGAAATCGAGATAAGTTGTAATTTGTTGTTGTTGGAATTTTTACTAGGTATTTCAGTTTATCTGTAAAAGCATTTTTAGAAATAAAGAAGAGTTCTCAAACTAGTTTTCCCCAAGAGTTGTAGGGGGTTTTTCCAGGGTCACATTGACAAAAAATCATTGTGTTATTTTATGTGTGTGTCTATCATAATTTTGCTGTGTTTTATTTTTGCAATTTCAACAATTGTGAAATTTCTAAATTTGTGTTTTCAGAAAATATTGTCATTTCCAGATTTTAGAATTTTTCTCATGCTTAGATTTAAAACTAAATGCATGGAGTGATAAGGAAAAGTGATAAATAGAGTTGGGGTTGAAATTTCTTCATGGTATTAGAGCTTGGTTGGCTGAAAAGTGCAGTTTGGGAAAAAAAAGTTAAAATTATAGCAAACTGATTTTTACAGAGAAAATATAAACCTTTACCACAGATTTAAAAATTTCAGTTTGGTTGGACAATGAAACATGTCTTTGGGTTTGAGAGTTGAGGACATGTTGGATGGGAAAAACAACTATGGTGCATGGAAGGAGAGAATTTAGAGCAAGGAAGCATAAGTCTGGCCCATTATGGTAAATACCACATAAAACCTAGTAGCAATACTTGCTGACCCTGTACAGTTGGCATAGTTTAACAAAAATAATGTTAAGGAAAAAAGATTGATTCTGGAAGGAATCAAAGACCATGTCATTCCTCATGTGAGAGGAAAGACTTATGCACGTGAGATGTGGATAACCTTGACTAGTCATTACCAGAGCTCAACGAAAACATAAAAAAGGTCCTAAAGGAGAAACTGAAGGCCATTAAAATGGCTAAGACTGAAATTTCTACAACATACCTCACAAATATCACTTTAGTGAGAGACGAGTTGGCAGCCGTAGGTGAGATCATTTCACCCACTGAGTTGGTGAGGATTTCTTTGAATGGTCTTCCCAAGACTTGGGAGAATTTTGTGGATGACATTGTTGCACAGGAAAACCTTCTTGATTGGGAGAGGTTGTGGGATGATTGCATCCAGAATGAGATCATAAAGAACCATCTTGGGGTAGCCAATCAGGTGGAGGAGGATGACAATGTGGCATTATTAGAAAGAGGCAAGAAGGGTAGAGAAAAGAAGCAAGCTTCCAATAGTGGAGGCAAAGACAAAGGTAAAGGCAAGCAATAGAACAAGGAAAATGACTATTCCAAAGTCAAATGTTGGAATTGTCAAAAGTTGGGACATCTATGTTGTTGTGTGTCCGGAGAAGAAGAACAAGAAAGGGAAAGAAAAACCCATGGCAACTTCTGCAGAGATAGATAGCTTCTTAGAGAGCTTTGATTTGGAGTTTGGGTTCATAGCTTGTGAGGTCACTAGTGCAGGATCACCTGCCATACAGGTTCAGAGGGAGTGTGCATTCCCCGTTACTAATAGAGCATCTTATAGCATTTGGTATGTTGACAATGGCGCTTCTCGCCACATGAAAGTAGTCAGAGATTACTTCTCAGAGCTTTCAGAGGGTGATAGTGATATGGAGGTAGTACTTGGTGATGAAAACATTGTTAGAGCAGTCGGTGTGGGGACATTAACATTTGATAGGGGACCCAAACCTCCCTTGAAAGTGTTAGATGTTCTATATGTGCCTGGAATGAAGAAGAACCTGATATCCGTCTTAGCACTTGAGGATAAAAGGTATAATGTGTTGTTCAAGAGAGGGAAAGTGCTTATATATCCTATAGGAACTCCAACTTCTTCATCTAGAGAGATTGGTGTGTGCCATGCCAAGGTGTACAAGTTCTCAATCTAGACCCTGATGGAATTGAGTAGCAGCACCTGAGACAGAACCGACAACAGATCTAACAGTTTATAGTTATGTGAGATTTGGCATCGCAGAATGGGGCACATGTATCATGTGGCCTTGAGTACATTGCGGGAGATCACCACTGGTGTGCCAGATTTTAGTTCTGATCACCTTGATGTATGCAAAGGATGTGCTATGTGGAAGTTTGCCAGATCCCCTTTTCCCAATAGTGACAATAAAGTGACCAAGATCCTTGAATTGATTCATATCGATGTGAGTGGTCATATGTCTCATGTATCCTTGAGTGGATATGAGTACTATGTTTTATTCATTGATGACCACTCCAGGAAGACCTAGATTTATTTCTTGAATACCAAGAGTGAGGTCTTCAAGCAGTTTCAAGAGTTCAAAGCTCTCGTGGAACCCAGAAAGGTAGGAAGATCAAGGTCCTCAGGTTGGACAATGCAGGGGAGTATACCCTTAGCGTGTTTGTTGATTTTTGTGTTGAGGTAAGCATTAGAAGGGAGTTCACAGTTTCTTAAAACCCATAGCAGAATGGGGTTGCAGAGAGGAAGAACAGATCTATTGTAGGGGCTACCAAAGCCATGCTTCGTGATTAGGGGTTACCTTTATTATTGTGGGCAGAGGCCTGCAACACTGCTGTGTACTTGCAGAACAAGAGTCCACATTGTGCCTCGGGGAATGTGACTCTGGAGGAGGCTTTTTCTGGGAAGAAGCCTGATGTTGGGCACTTTTATATCTTTGGGTGCCTTACATATTCCTATATCCCCAAGGAGAACATGACTAAACTAGAGCTCACTATAGACAAGGGCATCTTTATGGGTTATAGAGAGACCACAAAAGCTTATCGGATTTATATTCTTGCATAGAGGAAAGTGGTTGTTAGGCGGGATGTGAAGTCCGAGGAGGAGAGAGATTTCAAGAGGTCATAGGAGTTAGAGTACCCAGAGTCACCAAACCCTTAGGAGAAGCTGAGTCAGCCACAGGGATCCAGTGGTCAGGGATAAGGAGGTACATCGATTACAATGTCAAGTTCATCAGTGAGTAGTGGCTCTTAGAGTCAGGTGGGTGGTTCTTTAGGGAGCATGCAGGGCAGTTCGTAGAGAAATTCACTCATTAGTCCACTAATGGATAGTTCACACAGTACTTCAACATCTATAGGCACAGATTCAGGCATGAGGTCATTTGGCAAACCTTCAGGAGTTCATGCTTGTGATGACGATGAGGATTCTTTCTCTCTGGTGGGGGAAGTATGCTCAGGGAAGAGGAAGCCCAAGTGGCTTTAAGATAACTTACGCGAGGCCACATCAGTTGATAGGCCAAAGAGACAGGTTAGAGAGAGTAAACCACTTGAGTGGTTCTGTAGTTACATGGCATTGGTAACAAGCATTGTTGACTTTGAGCCTTCTAGTTATGAGGAGGCAACCAGCCAGCGGGTTTGGAGAGAGGCCATGATGGAGGAGTATTCTTTTATTATGAAAAACAATGTTTGGGAGGTAGTGCCGAGGCCTGAAGGTAAATCAATTGTTATTTCCAGATGGCTCTACAAAATAAAGCATGCTGCAGATGGTAGCATCAAGAAGTTCAAAGATCGATTTGTGGCGAGAGGGTTCTCATAGGTAGAGGGAGTTTACTATGAGGACACCTTCACTCCCGTAGCTTGGTGTACATCTATTTGTTCCATTATATCAATTGCAATAGAGATGGGTTGGAAGATTCACCAAATGGATGTGAAGACCACATTTCTCAATGGCTTCATTCAGGAGGAGATTGAAAAAGGAACTCTATGGCCTGAAGCAAGCTCCCAAAGCTTGGTACTCGAGGACTGATACATAATAGCAGCAGTTGGATTTCATAAAGAGTGAGGTTGATCTGAACCTATACTTCATTGTGGTGGGTGAGAAGCCTCTCATTCTGGTGTTGTACGTTGATGAATTGATCATCACTGGTGTAGAGAGACTCATTGAGGGATGCAAGAGAGATCTTTCTTTAGAGTTTGAGATGAAGGATATCAGCTTGATGGATCATTTTATGGGATTCGAGGTGTGGTAGGAGGAGGGGCATTTCTTTCTAGGACAAGGGAAGTACATTGTGGATATTTTTAGTAGATTTCAGATGGAGGACTACAAACCCATGTCTACACCTATGATCACTAACTGAAAGAAGCTTCACTCTTCTGATTCCAAGTTGGTGGATCCTACTCTATACATATAGTTGATTGGTTGTTTGATGTATTTGGTCAACACTTGTCCAGATATATGTTTTGCAGTTAACACTATGAGTCAGTTCATGTGTGAGCCCAGGAGAGTGCACTGGGTGGCTGTAAAACACATTCGTTGTTACTTACAGGGGACTGTGGATTTTGGTCTGATTATAGACAGGGTGATGGAGTGAAACTGGTAGGGTACATGGATTCAAATTGGGTAGGTTGTGCTTTAGATATGAAGAGTGCTTCAAGGTGCTGTTTTGGGTTGGGTTTGACAGTTGTGTCATGGATCAGTCGAAAACAACAGTCATTTGCATTGAGCTTAGCTGAGGTAGATTATATGGCTGCTAGTTTGGCTAGTTGTGAGGCCATATGGCTTCACAAGATGTTGTTTGGTCTATTTGGTCAGGCATTGAGACCTTCAATAATTTACTGTGATAATAAGAATTGCATAAAACTCACGGAGAATCCAGTTTTTCATGATAGGTCAAAGCATATTGAGATCAAGTATCACTTCATTAGAGACTATGTCCAAAAGGGAGCTATTAAGCTTGAGTACATTTCCACAAATGCGTAGGAAGCAAACATTTTCCCCAAAGGCTTACCACGGGGTAAGCATGTCTACTTGAGAGACAAGATGGGAGTGGTGAGAAACACTTTCCTTGGTAAGAGGGATTATTAAAATTTGGGTATCAGAGGACAAGTAGTTCCCTAAGGTTTTGATCTTTGGCCTAGGGAAAAGTGTCCAAATTTATTTGTACTTTTCTCCTAAAGTGACTTTATAAGTGGTAAAGTCAATTTAATTTAAAAGTGACTTTATAAGTGGTAAAGTTACATTCTAATTTAAAAATGACTCTATAAGTGGTAAAGTTACATTCTAATTTAAAGGTGACTTTATTAAAGTCAATGAAGAATTAGAAAGTGAAAACGTGACTATGGAAATAAAAGGCTAAGTGGGTGAGTTAAAAATTAGAAAGTGAGAATTAAATGCACATTTATTCTCATCCCTAGATCTAAATGAATCTCAACCATTAGATCTTAGGGTAACCCAAAAGGTCATTTAGAGAATAAAAGGAGAAGAGAAGAGGAAAAGATCAATTCATTCTTTCATTAGCATTTGAGAGAAAGAGAAGAAAGAGCGAGGAGAAAATTTCTAAGCAGTGAGGAAGTGAAGAAGAGAAACAAGAATACATAACATAGTTACCGATCAAACGAGAAAATGACCTAGTACCTATTTTTTTGAGGTAGCAAAAAATCACTCTATTTTGAAAAATGGTGATTCAGAATACACCTTTTTTTTTGGAGCATATTTTTGCCATTTTTTTTTTTAATTATGTATTAAGTATGGACATTTTCTTTAAATGTTCGTGATTTTCAAGCTGATTTTGGAAAGTGTTGATGTAGCATCAACACTTTTTTTAGAGGGCTTATTTTTTGGCACTTTCAATTTTTTTATGTATCAAGTGTGAACTTTTTTTTTTTGTTAGTGATTTTCATCTTGATTTTGAAAAGTGCTCATGAGCGGCAACCCTTTTTGTTTAAAAGGCTTAGTTTTTACACTTTAAATTTTCTAATGAATTAAGTGTGGATAATTTTTTAAACGTTGGCGATTTTCATGTTAATAATAAAAAAAAAAAAGACAAAAAATATCAAATACAAAAGAATATATAAAAAAGAAAAAAGAAAAAGAAAAAACCTATAAAAATGAAAAGAAAAACTGAAATGAACTAGTAAAATAAATTAACTGAAAAT